>QEAN01000108.1:43746-55586 GCA_006535955.1 Synchytrium endobioticum | reverse complement strand
ACGGTCAGTGCCGAGATGATAAAGGACCCGGCGGAGATGCCGATGATGGCGAGGGTCGACAGGTCCGCGATGACGTTCTCGACAATGCCGTGGTGCGCCCCGTCTGCATGTGTGTGCGCTCCAGCAACGTGTCAAACGGAACAGCTCAGGGAGGGGGGCGTACCTGACGGGAAGGCCTGGACTTCTGCGACAGCCACGTAGCAAACTCCGTCGAGCTGTGCATCGTGGCTGGTTAGATTCGTGGAGAGGGGCCGGCGAGAGGGGGGGCGCCTACCAGGTGCAGCTCCGTGAACCTCAAGCGAAGACCAATGGCCGTCGGCGTGTATCCAGAATTCTCGACATGGAAGTAGTCGTGCCTATCAGTCATGTTCTGCATGGCGGGGGCATGTTAGCGTGACGGCACACGACACACGACACGACCCAGATCCGCATGCCGCTCACAAAGACGGCGGACAGGCCAGAAGCTTGCCAAGACGAATCGGGTAGCTTGTAGAACAGCTCTGTACGGCCCGCGCTGCGGTCGCCCCATAGGATCCTGACAGCGCCCAGCATGCGTGGCCCGTACTAGTGTGACCTCGTGTGAACATTTCGAGCTGTCAACAGGAAAACAAGGTCGGAAAGCAACATACGGTATGGCTCCAGTCGACCTCGAACAGGACCTCGTCCTCACACGACGTGCCTACCGCAGAGACCCAGCTATGGATGCGATGGTGTCAGCTCCGCAACATCACGGCACCGCACCTACATCGTGGTGTCAGGCTCATCGTTGTCGTCATCGTCGTCGTCGAAATCGTCAATGGCGTTCTCGACGGCGCACGTATTGTTGGCGCAGGCGCCGACCTGGGATGTGCTTGATGCCTTCGCCAGACCATCCAGAGGCAAGTCGGTGCGCCAGTCGATCGTGGCCGCGACGGACCTACAGAGCACAACCAGACAGATGTAGACCCAGAGTAGCATGGATGGCTGTGCGTTGGAGACCTTGCACGAGGGCTTAAAGGGGCCTTGGCGTCTTGAGTGTCGGGGTTGACAGCTTTGCGCGTCGGGCCACGAGGACGCGTGTCGGGGCCATGCAGAGTGGAGCAAAGCGGAGCGCCCTTGCTGCACGTGAGTCAAAGCCTTTGCGGCGTCAGTTCTAGCGTGCTACATCGCGCAGCATGTTGTGCATCGTCCGACGGGAGCCCAGGATTATGGCCGGATGGGACAGAAACGGCCGACGAGAACGGCCACAAATGTACGCGATCAAAAGATCAATGAAAGACAACACGTGTGGACCACTTATGCACACTCATCGCTCCACGACACAGTTCGTGTTTCACCACGAAAAAACCCCCCCTCCCCGAAATGATCCGTTACAATCTGTTACGCTCCTGTATCATCTATCCCGATTCCTTCCGAGACTCCAGTCTGAATTTACGACCAATTGAACGACCTACAAGCAAAAGATCAATGTTGTAAGATTGCAATGCTGCTCTTCGTTCTTTGTAATAAGATGGTCTACGGCATATTTTTTATGTATATTCAGTTTCCAAATTCACAACGTTACAGACGTAGGAGTCGAACCAGAACTACTGAATACATCTTACTTACCGTTCGTGTCAGCCTTCCTTGCATGAACATTGGACGCAACCCGCACTTGACGGTAGAATGACTAGTTGTTTATGCACACTCATTGCTCCACGACACAGTTTGTCTTTCACCACAACAAAAAAAGAAAAAAACAAACCAAAAAAACTGAAAGAACAAGAAAACAACAACGACAACGACCATGTTCACACAGTGGATCCCACAGGATCCGCAAACGGATTCTCAACAGCAACAGCTGGTTGCTCTGAATGGACGGCCGTAAGCGACACGTGGGTCTGATCTGCATGCTTCTGCCTGTAGCGGCAATACGCGACGAACCCACCGTACACCGCGGCGGCAGCCACCGCGACGACAGTCAGTGTTAAGCCAGCCTTGGCACCCGTCGACAAGCCATGTTGCCTCGCATCTGCGATTCCGCACACGTGAGCACAATCCACTCGGCATAGGGAGACACAACAACAGACATACACTCTGCAAATCCTTGGATCTCTTGCAGCGTGACGTAGCACGTCCCGTTCTGCGCCACAAGATCCGTGAAGTTGAGCCGTACCCCCAAGGCCACCGGGCCCTTCATGTGGTCCGCGATTGCATAGTAATTGAAATTGTCTGTCGCGTTCTACGACATAATTGTGCAAGTGTCAGTGCATTCGATGGATTCTACCCAATGGTTATTACATACATGAGTCATGGGCACGTCGACCGCGCGGAACAATCCGTCGAACTGCTTGTACGACAAAATCACATTGGCGGACTGCCGCTCGCCCCACAGGAATCTGACGAGGCCGAGATGCACGGCTCCATACTAGTGCAAATGATTTGTGTGAGCGTTTGACGGGAGGGAATGGGCAGGAGGTGGAGATCCAAGCGGTTTCCAGCTGGGATTGCTCCCCTTTCTTCGAGGGAGCGACGAGTACATACCTTGCCAGACCAGTCGACCTCGAAAGATTCAAAGGCGCTGCACTGCGTCTGCGGATTCGATACCCACCTGTGGCGCACGAGGGTTGTGAATGTTGGCGACGTCGGCTGTGCCGGGTCACAACATAGATTCAAGCACGTACCCGGTATTGTCGGTACCGTTGCCCGGCGCAAAGTTGTCGACCGCTTGTTGCGGACTGCATGTATCATTGGCGCACAGCCCGAGTTGGGACGTCGAGGATGCATTGGCAAACGACTTCAGTGTCAAATCCGTCGAGTATATGATGCTGCCCGTTGACCCAGCCATCAGAGCGGCCACCACGAGGGCAACCGACAGGCGGTTCAGCATTCCTCTCATCCTTACGTAAAGCAATGTTAGCTGGCTCGAGATTGCACGTCCCAAGTTCCACCCTCTCAAAGAGTACATGCATCGCGAGTTACGAATACACGGTAATTAAATACAATGCAACTATGCAGTCAGAAGCAGTGGCGCCGCATCCCGTCCCAGCTCTACACACAACGATCGTATCGTCACCTCATGCTTTTGACACGTCAACAGGGCTTGACAATGACTATACTTCAAATCTTCCAACTCTTCGAAAAAACTAGGATCAAATACCTGCAACTCGTCTACAACAGAGCAAACTTCAGACCTCGCAACGCAAAAAATCAAATGTGTGAACGTACTTTTCAAATCCCGATTCTCCTGCTCCAGAATATGCACTCTGCGACTCAACTCAGAAGTGTCACTCACCACCACTCCACCGTACGAGACACGGGCTTGCTCTGCAATCTGTGACGTAAGTTTTGCAACCCTGGTCTTGGACAACTCCAACTATCACACTATCTTGTCATCATCCAGTGACACGTGCAGCAGAGCAAACACACAACCCACTTCTCGTAAAAGTTTACGCCGTTCCATATCAGAACATGTGCCAGTGCCCATCTCGTTGAGTGATGCGCGACATGTTTCTTGTAATGCATGCAGCTGCACTTCTTTCTCCGCAAGCTGCGCTCTCTAAACATACGCAGTCGTAAACACCACGCCACATACACTCCACGCATATACATACCAATTGCGCGATATCATTCGACTCGGCCGGAATATGTCCCACCACACGCCGTAATCCTTGTCCCTCGAGCACAAGTCTCTTGTTCTCCTCTTCCAGCTCAAGCGCTCGCCGCCCTTCTTTCTGCAGCTTGCTTATTTCCTTGCGCAGTGCTGTCCGCAGCCTCGCGTTTTCTGCTTCCACCCTTTTGATGGAATGGTGTTAAAAATCAAAGTTGCCTAGTACAACGTGGCCAATGTTACCTTTCTACATTTGCGACGTTGGTTTGTGCTGCAAGTTTTTGCAGCGCATCATCCCTATCGGCTCGCAACTGTTTGCATTCCTTGACAAGATCCATGTACTTTTTATCACTCGTGGCCTTGGCCCGCAGCATTTCGATATCCTTGTGTGCTTTTTCCAGTGACTTTGACAGATGCTCAATGACTTGCGCCAGCTGGGCCTCACGCGTTGCTGTAATGGAGTGGGATGAGGCATTCGCGCATAAGAATGGCGGCAATCACCTTTTGGCTGTGCTGCTAGTGGCAGCGCAATGAAAAAGTCGGGGAGGCGGATCCCATAAGATGTTTGATCCGCGTCGGGATCACCGCATGCCGCCACCTTCATTCGTTCCAATGAGAATTCCAGCTCGTGTATTCGCTTATCGGATCGTTCTAATGCACTTTGCGCAAGATTTCGCTCGACCACGGCTTGGGCAAGCTCCGCGTCTTTCTGAGAGGCATGCTCTTGCATTTTGTGGTTTTGTTGCTACGATGGACGCAAGGGTTACTCTATTCTTGCGTTGTCTAACTCCTGCCACGGATCCTTACCAAAAGGGTGGAAATCCGTCGCTCCAGCATCGACTCCTCCATATCGCCAAGATCTCGCTGCAAATGCTCGTGAACGACTTGCAGCGCATCGAGCTTCTCTTTGATCTGATCCCGTTCTTGTTTCAATTGCGCTGCTTCATTCCTTGCATCCACTTGCGCAACCTGCGGCATGTCCTCTGATGAGCTTACCAGTCGAGTCGCCCATTCATCAGACCCAAAACACAAACCTTTTTCCAGTGGTCAATCTCCGCTTGCAGGCCTGCGACCTTTTTGCGCAAATCCTCTATTTCCAGAGTATGCTTGACTTGTTTCTCGTGCTCTGCCGTCAAATCAAGTCTTGGTACAGAGAGTAAACTTTGCACTTGCTTTTGCAGTTTGACGCGCTCGCGCTCTTGCTTCTCGAGGGTGGACCTCACGGACGCCAACAGTTTCGTTGCATTTTCAGCCTCCTTGGTCTACACGAGCGGCAAGTTACTGGTGCATGTCCAAGTGATGATCCAGTGTAATGGAAAATGTGAACATACCTTTACTTCTAGCTTCTCCTTCAGCACTTCTAGCTTGCTTCGCAGCTTGTGAACAGCCTCCCATTTCTGGCGCGCTGAGCCTATGACAACAGCTGTTAGTTGGGTCTCAACCAGTATGGCATTCATTCCATCAAGTTGTATTACCCTTGTCAGCGCACTCAGCAGCTACACTAGCTTGAGGCTTTGGAGATGATTGCATCGGAAACATTATGTGTGCTGGTGCACTTTCGGGCCTATGCTTCGGGACTCGCAATTTCAGTATGTGTGGTAAATCAGGATTTGGAGTAGAACTGATTTCAAAACACGTCATTGGCGTAGTTGGGCTCCCAGCGAGCAAAGTGCTTCTGATTATAGGAGAACTGCCCTTGTCAAGCGGTGATTCTAACGATTCGTGTCCACTGCTGCTCCCCAGTAATGACGCATTCATCGTCAAAACCCGCAAGCGATGAGCAAGCTTGTCCTTCTCCAGACTGATCTGAAGCGATACTGACTCAGCCGTATGAAGTTGGTTTGTCAGCTTGGAAATATCATCTGTAAGGTTTCGACGATCTTGTTCCCATTTCGTGCGTTCTTCACTATGTGAGCCTACGACCTTTTTCAATCTATTACGATATCTGCTCGTTCAGCGAACCTATCAGCGAATTTCCTCCCAAAACGACACTTACTTTTCCAGTCTGCTTTCTAACCGAACAATCCGCGTTGAAGCACTAGTTAATCTAGCCTCTGTCGTATCTGATATCGGCTCGCGGGCTTTGACAACAGCTGCATTCTTCATTTCCTCTATTGCCCTTTCCAAATTCTTGATCTTGAGATCCCTTGTCTTCAAGTCGGTGTTCAAACGTTTCACTTGACGCTCTAGTATGTGCGACGGGGCCTCGGCAGCTTCAGCCTTGGCCTCGGCAACTTGCTGCAGCAAATTCCTTCTTTCGCATAGCTACCAAACTTGGTGATATGAGGGCACATGCGCGCGCGCGCAACAGAGCGAATTACAATCATCCAGCAGAACATACCATGTCTTCCAAGGTCTTTGCCCATTTTCCTTGCTCTGCTTCAAGAAAGGTGTCCAGCTGAGACAACCTGGCCTTCCAACCTTCCGACTCTGCCTTCAACTCTTCGACGCAGTTTGCAAAGTGCTGTATTTCGCAATCCTTTGCCGCGACTAGGCGTTCCAACTCTGCGATAATTCCAGCATCAGGATTGCTAAGGACAAGGCAATCACAACCATCATTCAGATCTCATATTAACATGGCCCAAACTGTACTTACGTGTCAGAAGACTGTTCAGCTGCCCGAGCCGGTCTCTTGAGTCTGTCGATCGTCGTGTCGTTTAATGCATTAATGACTTTTGTCAAGTGTGCTATCTCACGCTCATCCGCCTGCTTCTGAGCAACGATCGCATCTTGACTTTCTCGTAGACGGCCAGAATACTTTTGTAGCATCTGCTCCTTGTGTTCTAGTTGTCGCTGCAGTGACTCAATCAATTCCTTTGATGCAGCTGCCGTCACGGCATCCGCTTCCCGAGCAATAGACCGAGCCGTATCATCTACTAGAGGCCGTATATGAGAGGGGCCTTTCAAAACACGAAGCCGTGTTAAGCTCACCACTTGTACCGTCTTGTGAGTGGCCGTCATTCTTTTGAAACTTGAGACTTGTTATTTCAACTTCCTTGGATATGAGTTGATTTTGTTGATGCTAAATTGTAGAATTAAAGTAGCTGCAATCGGACAAGAACTTTCACGGTTTAGTGCTTACAACAGATTGAGACTGCACTTCCTTGACTCGATCTTGCGCATGACGAAGCTGCAATGACAGAGCCTTGCACTGCTTTGCCCTTTCTAGAAGCATACGAATAGCCGCTTCAAGTTGATTGGCCAACGGCAACGATCGATCTGGCAAAGTGTCTTTTAGCTCATTAGAAGAGGCAGCTCGAAAAATCAACTCTCGTTCCTCTTGCAGGCGGGCTAAACTCAATTCCAGGTCCGTCTGGCGTTGTTCCCATTCGAGTTGTCTTTCGTCGAATTCAGCCTACCAGAAATGTTGTGTGAATTGTGGAGGCTGCCAAAGGACCAGCGTTATCCGTACCTGCAGGCCTAGCAGTTTGTCGGCTAGTTTATGTGATTCTTCTCGTTCCGAGCCACACATTGACTCGGCTCGGCCCAGATCTTGTCTCAATGCAGCATTTTCACGGGTTACAGCAGCGTGGGTAATCCGCGTTTCTGCAATCTTTCTCTGCCATTCCACCAAACGATCCTTGGCGGCTGTTGGATTTTTCATCAATTCAACTAGCTCACGATCCAGCTCCTCACGTAAGTTTTTTTCATCCAACTTGGATTCCAAGGCTCGAGTGGTTTCCAGTAACTCTGTCATATCATCTTTCATAGACTTGGTTTGAACATATGCGTTATGTAACTGATCACACACACGCTGGATGTCGGTCAAATTGAGCAACGAGTGCTTGATGTAAAACAAGGTATGAATTGTAGATTCTCTCACCTGGTATCTCTCCAACGTGACAGCCCCGGCTAATCGCAATCGCATCGTTTGAGTCGTCTTGCGCAAGTCATTTATCAGAGAACGACAATCATGTCGTGCCTTGAACAAGTTGTCGTCTCTCTCATCCAAGGCTCTCTCCAACTAGAATGTCAACCAAGGAGTTCAGTGCTCTGCTTAATAGCAACATTAAAACTTTTATACACCATTTAACAAGCATACCTCTGTGACAGTTGCATCGAGTTGCAGCCTTTTACGTTCCGAGACCTCCACCTTCTTCAAGGCCTCTGCTTCCGAGGCTTGTAATGCCATTATATGATTATGGAGCTTGCCAATGACCATTTTATCTTCTGATTGCATCTGTAATTCACGAATCGTAGCTTTGAGCATTTCAAATTCCTTCTTATCACGGACTATACGGGTATTGAGATCTGATGATTGCTTTGATGACACCTCCGCCATGAGTTTGTCTAGGTCCCATTTGATCAGCTTAGTCACAAACACTTGCACAGTAGTATTACTACTACAATAGTGTACTAACGGATCAAGAAATACACCTACAGTGATGTATATCCGTGGTCAACTTGTCCCGCTCACTCTTTAGTTGTTTCAGCTCTTTCACCAAAGCTTCATCGGGTTTGGCCGCCCTGATCACGTCACCACGCCATGTCATCAACTCTTGGGTAGCTTCCAAGTATCGTTTCTCCGAATCCTCCGCTCGCCTCAACAACTGTTGTGCTTCCATTTCAAACCTATCTGCTCTGGACTCTGCAGTGTCACAACGCGATTGCAGTACAGCGGCATTAGCAGTCAGTTGGCCCAGCTGCTGGTGAAGACGTGAAGTTGATTCCGCCCCACGTTCAACGGATACTGAGCTTATCGAAGCATTGGCTGACTGAATTTGTGCTTCTAGTCCAGTAGCTTGAGCTCGAGCTTTGTCTAGCTCGTGTCTTAGATATTCCACATCAACTCCTTGTTGAATATTCTCTTCCCAATTACGATCACGCTCGAGAAGAAGGCGGTTGCGAGCTATTTCCGATTCTAATTTTGAAACTACTTTGGCGTGTTCCGATGCGGGTACGGTCGATGATACTTCTTCTTCCAGCGACTCGACTCTCCTGGACGCCGCCTTCAACGACGCTTGCATAAGTCCAAGCTTTTCAATTGCGGCGGATTCCAAAGACGCAAAGTCGTCCTATGATGACATATGCGTCTCAACAAACGAGGCGATAATAGTCCAAGGCGCTAAATGCCATACCCTCAATCGACCAACTTCCTTCCGTTGGAGCGATTCGACGTCTTCAAGAATCTTGTACTCTCGAATCAGCGCAGTCTCATTCACCTTGAGAAGCGTCACTTTGCGTTGGTACTCCACTAGCTCTTGTTTGAGACTACTTTCTGAGGCCTTTCCTAAAAGTACTGCCGTATTTTCCCATTCCTGAGCTCGAGAAACGGCACCTTCCAATGACACGGCGACAATGTCCGCATTCTTCTTGGCTTTGGCAACATCATCATTACACTGTTGCCGCAACTCATGGTACTCTCTATAAAGCTTTTTCAACTGTCCAGCCATTGTGCCATATTCGTCCTACCCGATCGTCAGCCTTGACGGTCATCATTCATTCACTCATAGTCCGTGCAGACGTGGAGACTTACCTTCCAATGAGACAAGTCACGATTCAGTTGTAGCAAAGCATTGTGGTTAGCTGACAATTCCGTGCCCAGCTCAACGACTGTCTCAATCAAGACATCCTGACTAGCGAGTCGCAGATCTTTTGGACAACTCAGTACTTTGTGTTTTCGTTCACTGGCATGGACTTGAAAGTGAGCTTGCCATTGGTGCGCATCTTGCTTGGTACGTTCTAATTCCCGCTCCAATTCATGTATACGTGTTTCTGCAGAGGCTAAATCAGATTCCAAAGCTCGCGATGTATCGAGCAAATCTGGTGCAATTGATGACATGGATGCTTCATCGTGGGACGTGGCAAGACGTCTTGACAACAAGGCCATCAGCTGTTGGACAGCCGTTAAATGGTCCTAAGAAAAGGTTTGCTCTCAATCAAGTGTTGTCCATGAAATACCCATGTTATTTCTTGAATGAACAATCACATACGTCCTGACTCGCTTCTTGCAAATTCGCTTTCACTTTTCGCCTTCTTGACGTCATCATAACTGACATAACGGCGGCCGTTAATGTGTCAACCTCGTGCGATTTGGCTTTGAGTTCCACCTCCAACTCGACTATACGTCCGCGAGCTTCGGCGGAGTCTACATGCAGCCTTTCGAGCTCCAATACCAACTTTTCCAAGGATTTAGGAGCATGGTCGGATGGACCTTCCTGGGCTACTACAGATCTTGTTTTCTTTCCATCAGGAGAATCCGCTTTGGCTCGTAACTGATCGGCATAGTCTTCGAGGTCCACCAGTTCTTCAGCAGTCAATCCCATTTCAACGGCACGCTGTCCTTGCTAAAATTCGTCTCTGTCAATTTCAATGCTTGAACATCAACTGCGGCAGTACCTCTAATGCTCGCATTCTCAGTTGACTCTTCAGCAAGACTCGTTCCTCTTCCAGCCGGTCGATCTCGTTGTGAAGTGTTTGGTTGAGAGCTTTGACTTGTTCCTATACATGAGCATAGTGTCATGTATATGAGCAATGCAAAGGGGACTAAATAGAATGAAGGCCTCACCAGCTCGACCAGGTGGTTCTTTGCCGAAAGGTTTGATACATCAATGTCGGTCTTTTCGTCGATGCCAAGACGCCTTCGCAGTTCTGAATTCTCTTCTAGAAAGTCCGATACCTAGGGAACGGGAATCGGGCTGAACAAACCAATTGAACATTTTTTGAAGAAAGTAATAGGGCTTACTTGCGCATCATAATCGTTGATACGATTTGTCAATTCCAGAACCTCCTTGTCTCGCATCGACTTTTGCAACTGCAATTCCTTGATTTCACGAGCAGCCTCTCGCAACCCGTATGTTCCTATAAGGCAAACCATTAATGACAACTCTTGCGCCTCGTGAGGATCAGCGGATGCACACATACCATTTTCATACATTTCAATACGAGATCCCAAATCGACAACTTGGCGTTCACGTTCGACTTGTTGGGCCTCTAGCATCCTCAATCGCTCTAAATCTTCCTTGTGCTTGCGGTGATATGCCTCGGCCTTTTCCTTGAGCCGCTCGATTTCACTTTGATGAGCCATTACTGCTTGTGGCTCCGGGGCGGTGCCGTGGGATTCTAATTGGTCCCAATCCGTCGCCAGTAAAGCAAAGTCTCGTTGAGACTGATCTAGCGACATCTTGAGCTGTCTGATCGTTTCATCTATTTCACGACGATGTGAGGCTCCTGCGCCTGAGGCCTGGTTTATTCGCAAGCCGACGCCTGACCTCTCTCGGCCAAGGTTCGACGCAAGGAATCCGAGGCACTTTCGTCGACGCCAGCGCGAAGACTGGCGATCTCCAATTGCATCTTCCGAATGACCTTGTCCTTGTCAGCCAAATCCATCAGTGAGTCCCTCATGGATTTCTACAGTGGCAGGACCTGTTTTAGAGGATCATATTCGCAGCGATATATGTATGTGCTAGCTCTCTGTGAACGTACCCGAATGTGAGCAACTTGGTCGGTGGCCTCCTCATATCGAGAATCGTCCATATTCTTATAGCGATGAAGTTGGTCTTGTAACTCATCAAGGCGAATACGAAGAGCATCTCGTTCACCGGTCAGTGCATCGATTTGAGCGTCGGATTTGATGATGAGGTCACGCGAATCTTGGCGTTCATGGGCAGCTCTTTCTAATTCGGCAACGGCCACTTCCAGTTCGTTGCCGAGAGTCTCAGTATCGTCTCGCAATTGTGCATTATCGGTAGTGAGGAGCTGGATTTCGGTCAAGTAGCGATTGATTTCGGCATTCTTTTCCTTTAGTTGTGATCGGAAATCGTCGTCGTCAGCTCGACGTGCGGTGGCTCGTGCTTGATGAGCAGCTAATTGAGAATTAGCAAGATTCAATTCTACTTGTAATCTTTCCGCAGTTGTATTCAAGGCGGCAGATCGAGCTTTCTCGTCGCGAATAGCCTAAGTATTGTGGAAGTGTGTGAAAATTCAGGAGAAAACTTGGAATGGAGTTTTGGAGGATAAGAGGGCACGTACCATGGTCAAGTCGGCGACATTTTTGCGTTCCATGTCCAAGGTTTCTTGTGCTAGCTTGGCGTCTTTGGCTAAAAGCATGTTGCGATTCTGGAGGTCAGCCAAGTCCGAGCGTAGGGTTCGTATTTCTCCAGGTTGTAGCGAGTGTCAGTAAAGCGGAAGGGGGCAGCAGGAGGTGGGCAGAGCATACCAGATGCGTCTCCGCCCATTCCAAGGTTCTTTAGGCGCAGTATTTCAGCTTCACTTGCGGACATGGTTGCCTATGAAAGATTGGTAGGCAACTAGGTCTGGGGGGGAGGGGGGG
>QEAN01000108.1:0-35377 GCA_006535955.1 Synchytrium endobioticum | reverse complement strand
GGACGTACTTTGAGGGCAAGCAGGAGCAGAAAGGTCTCGACGCTGTAGAACCCCCGGTCGACGAAATCGCCTAGGTTGAGCCATATGGGGTTGGGCATGGGGGCGCAACGGGGACAGCACACACGCACCCATGAAGAGGTAGTTGGTGTCGGGACACTTGCCGCCGACCTTGAACAGCTCCTTCATGTCGTAGAACTGACCGTGTATGTCTCCACATATCTACGGTGTGCGCACCGGGTAATGTAATGTAAATGTGGGCGTCACTGTCTGCAGTGCTGTGCGGACGTACCGTGACAGGGGCGTCCACCCGCTGGACATTGCTCTCCTCAATCAGGATCTCGCGGGCCTTGTGGCAGAGTTCCTTGACTTCGGATTCCTTGATAATCTCGCATCGACGTAGCTGCCCGATATGTCTGTAGAAGGAGCATGTGAGGATGTGAGGATGTGAGCATGGCGCATGCGTGCGGCAGCATGAGCGCACTTGCCTGTCCAGATCGCTTCCCATTCTATCGGCTGTGCTGCTGCAGACGGTATTGTGATGATGCTATGGTTCAACATAATGCGTCAACATCAACGACCACATCCGTATCTGCGCTGTGTCCAGCACACAACGGCCGCTCAAGGATAACGCACGCACTGCACTGAACCAAGAATATCAAAACTTATATACTACTATACATACTATGGCACATATCAAAAAGAAAAAAAAAAAAAAAGGAATATACAGCATCCAATGACGAAATAAAGCAAAAACGTCCGGTCTGGGTATCCCAACCACCTAAATACTAAACTGATCACAACTGCTATGTACACCTATTTACATTAAATCCTAGGCACGCGCCCTCCCCTCTCTCAAGGTTTTCTGCCTTGCATGTCTGTGCATTTATAGGCGTGTCTAAACCAGAGTACCGTCATTCCCTTGGCCCTCAGTACGTTGCCAGCCTCTTGCACGGCGAGCGGTACTGCTGATTCTAATGTTCCTTCTGGAAACACAAATTGCCCCTTGTCGTTTGTCGACACTTGCCATCCTTTACCAGAGTTCAAGGGAACCCAATTGGCATCAGACATAGTACTACCTGCAGGAAGCTTAACAAACCACGGCTCTGAACGACTACTGCAACAGCCGTTTTCGTCACTACCTCGTTTTCGTTTGCCGGTTGATGTAACCGGTGCCGAGCATTCTGCTGATTCACAACATGGAACGCCCGAGGGTACAGACCCACGTCGTTTAGGATTCATAATGGGTATCCATTGGTTGCACTCTTTACACAAGGCTTCTACCATAACGGTTGCTGTGGCTGCTTGGGATTTGGAAGAGGACCCCTCTTCATCCGTGGCAACATTGTGGTAGAGGAGACGCAGGGATGATGATGGGGTAAAGTATTGGCCGGTTATAGACGAGATACCGTGATAGAACTGTTTGTGATACCTAATTAAATGTTGAAACGCTTAGCATGTGCTACCTACCTACCGTCCTACCGTGAGGATAAACAGTTTGCAAGGCGAAACTCACCAGAATGCGGAAGTCTTGAGTTGTAACCATTTGCCAAGAACACCGCACTGATCGCAAAGACCTTGCTTTTGAGTACCCCCGAAACGCACCAAAGTTGGAGTATACAAGTCGCCTTCAAATCTGGGTGATTGCCTTCGCGGAGTAGCGTCCCTGCCGCCACTACGACCTCCTTCACCATCATCATCATAGTTACTACCATCTGTATAGTTAGCATCATCATTACTATCACGACGCCTTTTACGTGTATTTCTAGCAGCGCTGATCCTACGACTTCTGGTCTCTCGTGGTGCAGCAGCAGCAGCAGCAAGTGCCACTATTTCGTTCTCTTGGTTCAATGGTGCTGACGTTGTGTCTGGCGAGGCAAACTTGATTACAATTGATGGTTGGTTGTATTTAACCCGTTTGGAAGTCGGTTCCTCTTGCGAATCCGGATCATTTTCATTATTCTCTTGAATGTCACAGGCAGAGTCAGTGATGGATGAATGAGATCGAACTGTCGATTCGGCCGATACTGGTGCAGAGGACGCTGCTGACGGATACATGGTCAGCGGTTGTACTGGTGGCGCCAAGCACATAGTAGTCTTTGGTGTTACAGGCACCGTTTCTGCAGTAGGAGCAGTTGGAGTAGGCGGCTGATGGCGTTTCGGATGCTCTACTGGGCTGCAGCTAGAATGAGCAGACAAGCTGCAGCTGGACGTAATTGACACACTGTCCGCAGTATCCGGCCATGTATCAGTTTGAGTTTGAGCAGTCATACTTATCATGTGACGGGCCATAGAGCTCAGGAATGGATCCATCTGGGCGTTGCGGAAGCTACCATCGGTGGTTATACCAGTGGAGCTACTAGTATATGAATGATCGCTGAATAAAGACAATGGTGGATATGTGGATGCAGCACCAAATTCCAAGGCCGCCGCTACCGACGGACGTGGCGGGTTTGGATCGTATAGGGTCGATAACCGCGAAGATACAGCATGCGGTAAAAATGCTGTGGAAGTAGCGCTGGCAACACGAGTACGCTTCACTCTAGCTGAACTGTTGTCTGGAGTAACCGGTGAATCTGCAATGGTATCGTTGAAAGTGGAGGCAGCTGATGAAAGATGCCCGGATACAGGGGATGCGTCAGCACTACAAAACCCCACATCAGGTGTATAGGGCGATATCTTGACATAACTTTCAAAGTGCGGTTCGGACATGGGTGACCTGCGTGGACGACTAGTACTCTCAGGTTGCTGCCATTTACTGGGAGGTCTGCTTGGTGTACCGTCGAAAGATGTACCATCACTGTAGTCTGAAGCGACTATAGAACTGCGTAGATCTGCCGTATCCGCTAGGGTCTGGGTTTCATCTACGTTGATGTTGTCAATATGAGTTTGGGTTTTGGGTTTTGGGTTCGGGTTCGGGTGAGGGGTGAGGGGAGGGGCTTCGCACCGACAGTACAACAAGTAATAATACAATACTGCGCACATCCAGTGCATCATTAAATCAACGATATTAGCAGTAATCATATACGTACCATTCGAATGTCCCAAAGCATATTGATAGGGCGACGAAAGACTCGCCAATGCGCTTTTCCTTTTAGGGGCTCTGATACAAGGTGATTCCACGCTTTGGAAGACGGAATGAGCAGAGACCGATCCTAGATCACCATATCCGGTCATGGCAGACGTTGCGGAATCACCAATCAGGAGGTTGTCCGTCACTACGACGAATGGATCAAACTGATACGGTGAAAACATGGCGATGCTGACGCTGATTGAACTGAAAGTTAATTATAGTTGGCTGGTCCACGTGACCTGCACCTTGATGGGGCGGTGGAGTGGATGGCTCTGACTTGCAATGTGCGTACAGTAGTTCGGAGATAGCTCTCTAACCACTAGGTTTCTGTTGCAGAGGATGTGTGTACGCAACTGTGTAGCTGTGGAGCTCCGCACCGCATACTCTCGGGTCAACATGGACTTTCCGCCTTCCCCCAAAAACAACAAATGGCTGCAGTCGGACTTCTCTTTGGCCCCAAACCCCCGTTTACGGAATATTCGATGAAATTCGTGGCCGAGGCTTTGATGCATGGAACATTGCCGCCTTGATCCAAAGGCCCAGACAGACCCCCCATTAAATTTCACAGCGGTGACGCCGTCGACCCCTTGCATTGGAGGAGCTGACCTGTCCTTGACGGGAGCATCGGCAGCTGCGGACAATGACGATAGCGACGGGATTGAGCGTTATGATTATCAACACGATGAGGCCTCCTTACTACTCCAGTTACTTGGCCTCTGTACTTGTATCCAACTTTCTTTCCGCTGGTTGGGCAAAACATTACCACGCAACTTAATTCCTAGCCATGGAATCCAAACGATACAAGAATGCAGCATGTATCAAGGGCCTGGATGACTTTCCAAACTACAAACATAGTCTATTACTACTATTTCTTGCCTTTGATATGCCTTCACACTCTACTGCCCACCAAAGACTTGCCGTACAGACTTATAAGTTTGATCCGCCATTCCTTTGGCGTCTGGCAGGTGGGCGTGCATGAATTTAGCGGCTTCGGCACTAGAGTTCCACACATAACGGCCACCATCATAAAGGGCATGTTTCACCATTTTCAATGTTTCCTCGGTTTGCAAAGCATGAGCTACAATGTGTAGTGAACACAGTATGAGCTCTGAATTCCACTTGAATAAAGTTGCTTCTGTATCTTTATCAACATACAGTTAACCGCATTTAATATAATATCCTTACCTGCTCTCGATGCTACATAACCGGCTCGCACTTCCTCCACCGATTCTTTGACAGCGTTTATATCCCTGGATGCCAAAGTGTATCCGACATAGGCACTTAGGACTCCTACTGCGGCGCAAGCACCAACCAGCATCAGCTCTTGATTTGTGCAACCAGCAGTACTCAGCTTGACATTACAAAGGTACTGAGTCAGCATGAAGGTGGGCGCCTTGCATTCATGCTTGGCGTGAAACCAGGCTACGAATTTATCAACAGCTGTGCTGTTACGAGTACTTGTCAAAGTGTACAGGTCAAGATGACCTCCACGAGTGAGTAAGACATTACGGAGACGGTCAAGGTCGGTGGTAGAGCTGGCTGGAATGGTATTCTCGTGTGGGCGGTTGTTATCGTGATGGTTGGATATAGCATATATGGTAGCATTCAACTGACCATAGATTGGAACCTGAGCATCCTCCAAGTTAGTGAGAACTTGAGCTTTATGCACTCCAATTTGACTTTGCTGTAACGCATCAGCCTAATGTTCGTCAGGGCAAATGTGAAAAACTGGTTCAACGAAACAGTTGCGGAAATGAGTTCTGGAAACCCAAATCAGATACCTTTCCAAGAACTACAATAACAGGAGCAAAACGGTTGACTTGTCGTAGCGCTTGCGACTCCGTATCAGTCAATCTACCATGCGTACAAACCAATATAACAGCAGCGTATCCCTCGAAATCCCGGGCCAGCTTCTTGTCAGAAACATTACTAGACAGGCCGCGGGAGTTCTGTTCGAAAGTCTCTTCCATATGTCGAGCAATGGCATTGACGGCAAAGATATCGTTCAAACTACCGCCTAAATGTATCATTGAAGAGAAAACGTGTTGTCAGAGTCTAGCCGGAATACCCACGGGCAGCATTGAGTCATTTCCTAGTTACCTAGTGTGATTTCCGTCCAATGAAGAGTCAATGGATGACCTGATTCGTCGGCACACAATGAGACCCTGACTTCCGACACACCATTAACAGGGATACTAGAAGTGCTGACCTCTCGATCTTCCTCTGTGTACCATTTCTGTATTAATGAGTTTATGAGGGTTGACTTGCCCTAGTGACGAACAACGTGACTTGGGTGATTCCCACCAGTTTTTAGTCCAACACACGGCTTACCGAGAGAGCCTCTCCCAGAATCAGCAATTTGAGAAGGCCCCTAGCAGGCTTGGAGTCCTTCCGAGAGACGGTTGAAGATGTTTTGACAGTAGAGCTTGCGGTCATGGTGACCTCGACATGGGGCGCCTCGGCCGAGTCATCGGAATGATGACTAGATGCTGAAGAGGCCGCCGATTGCGCGACTGACATGGTATCCGCCTACGAGAAAGGCAAGGAAATATGGCGTGCGTTCCGAGTGCGTCGTCGCATAAAGTCTCTCAGATAGCACCACGCCCTCGCCCTCGCCCTCGCCCTCCCTCGACTTACCTGGTCTATTAGTTGGAACTCGGATCCAGTTGCGCTGGAAGATCGTACCATGCTCTCTGCTAGGAGACTCGTTGACATGATTTGGTTATCAGTGGTCATCAATGGTGATCGCATGTGCTTCGAGATCAGCCTTATTATGACGCCGGGATGTGGGAGCGAACGCCGCGTGACTGTCGGACAGACGGATGGCAGCGTCCCTTGCGTTATGTATTATGTAGCGTAGGTGTCATTGGTGCATAGACAGAACCCTGAACATCTATCGCGACGATGCCATTGCCGATGCTCTACAGGCTCGCAAACAGGAGCTCAGTCGCATATGAAAGTGTACGATTGCACTGGCATAGCGATAGTGCTCCGTGCCAGTGAGGTGGTCGACGCTTATGTCGTCGCAACCTCAACGGGACTGGCCGAGTGCACACATACATTGTGCTCAGACTGCCAGTGGGTCCGTGGACCGCTCGGTACAGATCGCTGTCGACGCGATGTTGCGTGTGCTGGTCTGACCGTACGTGCACTCTCCCATGGTCGGTCGGTCGGTCGGTCGGTCGGTCGGTCGCGCCCCGCCCCCATCCGAGTCCATCGCAGCAACACCATCCAGCCTCATTCCCACGCATCTTCCAAGGCACAGGACGAGTAAGTTCCCGTATAGCCAGTTGTCTGCTCACGTTATACGACGCTTCATCATGTTTGGATGCTCTCGGGTGGCGATGGATGGATGCGATGGATGGGTGCTTGTTCACCAATGCACCCTGCACCCTGCACCCTGCACCCTGCAATCAACACTTCCATCGACAAGTAGCCTGACAGACCGTCATTTCAAATAGGCAGCCATGGCTACTGCGGCATCAAAAATCTTAAAACCAGCTGGTGTAGAGCCAGATGAAATAGAATTGCAAGTTGCTCAAAACATTGCCGATTTAGAAGCCAATGTCCCTGAGTTGAAGGCCGAACTGAGAGGCCTAAAAATCACTGCCGCAAAAGAGGTACATACTCTTGCACATTCTTACATCATAATCATGCACCCCGCGCCATCTTGGCATCTCCCATGTCATTCAAGAAATTGAACCATATTGTATACCAGAAAAACTCATACGCTACGAAACAATCTAGATTGATGCCGGTCATGGAAAACGAGTCATAATTATATTCGTCCCTGTACCACTACTCAAACAGTTCCACAAAGTTCAACCTCGTCTTGTTCGAGAATTAGAAAAGAAGTTTTCTGACCGTCATGTACTATTGGTGGCCCAACGTCGTATTATGCGAAAGCCAACTCGAAGAGCTAGAGTTAAACAACAAAGACCTCGTTCTCGTACTTTGACGAGTGTACACGAAAAGCTCTTGGAAGATCTAGTGTACCCCACTGAAATTGTTGGTAAGAGAACCAAGATTCGTGTCGATGGATCAAAGATCGTCAAAATGTAAGGCCGGTGTTCGATTTGCATCCATTTGGATGCATCCATCGAGTTTGGACATTGTGAGAACATATCACTCATCCTTGCCACCTACCATAGATTCCTGGATAGAAAAGATAATACATCCCTGGAATACAAATTGGACTCGTTTTCAGCTGCCTATAAAAAGTTGACAGGGAAGGACGTCAACTTTGAGTTCCCTACAGGAGGTCTCTCGGAATAGACCCACATATATCTGAAAGACCATAGTTTCCTAGTATATTATTAGTTGCTGAGATGATTCCACAAAAATATAAACTCTAGCATAGTCTCAATCCGACACGTTGGTGCTGAGATCACTGGATGCGATTTTGGCGGAGACCTCGAGTTTCCCAAAACATGGTCAGACCGACGGTCGATGGTGGTCCTAGTACCTCGTGCGTTGAGTATCCACACACTCCGCGCGACTGAACCAGTTAACCGCCTTCACGATGGGCTTGCCGGCCCAGGTTATCTTTGAAAGGCCCACCTCACAGAGCATACAATGCGCGACGTATCAGTCACTGCAATACATCGCAAGTTCCGTTTACTGAAATCTTGGCTCGGGATGTGCTGGACTGTTATCGCTCAATTCTAGATATTTGCCAGCGGAGCTACAGTCGTCATCGCCGATCCTACATTACAGCCGATTCAGATCATTGAAGATTCTCAAGCTAGAGCTTCTCTCTCGCTTTCGTTGGATGAAAGAACTGGGTTGGTATGTGCATCGGGTCACATCAGACCTCGACAATCAGATCCGGCAACCATGTACCGTCAGCGCTCTTAAAAGACATGATATACACTAGCTAGCTATATCATTTGGACGTGATATTGCTATCTATCAGCCAGAAACTGTAGACCAGGTATATCGCTGGTAGACGCCTTCCATGCCTTGAAAGACCTCAACAATATATCTTGCTATTTGAACATGTAGAAGCCGGTTTGGGCTAGAGTAGCCGACTTGCTCTCAGAAGGGGTCTCGACAACTTTATCATGGAGTCATCAAGGTAAGATCTATATTAACGTGTCGCTTTCACAACTCACCGTGCCCCCCCCCCTCGTACTAGGCACTTTGCTGGGAGCTGGCTGTGGAGTGACGCTGTGGAGCCGCTCTAGTTTAATGGCCGAATGGGCTGTTGTATTTCAAGCGAGGTGAGGTTGGATTCAAAGTGCGATTACTATTTTTCAAGCTCAGATGTACACTATGCCATGCTAGCGTTGCTTCGTGGGTTAAACAAGCAGCATTTGCCATCACTGGTTTCCAGTTCGCGACCATTTCTGAGGTTGGTGACCACTACGAATGATGTTGGTCTAGGCCTGACTTGAAAGGCTGCATGTAGTACGAGCCATTCGTGAAAGTGTGGTATCGTCAACCAGATGGTAACGATATGTGACGTTTGGCATCTCATTGACGTTGTCACTCTTAACTGCGTTTTGTTGATGTAGCATGGGATTATGACTATGAATATCTGCGACACCCGCTACCTGCAACACATCTGGAATGGGGTCCCTGCAGACTCTGGTATTACATCCCGAATGTCGTCATCTCCCTAACGTTGAATGCCCATTTCTGAACCCATGTAGTGAGTGTGGATGGTCAAACATGCTCCTTACGGCATCACTCGACGGCGTCAGTCGCATATGGGCATGTCCCATGGAGTCCTTTGGCTGTGTCATGCTAGGAGCCTCAGAACAAGTACATCCAGAGGCTCGTTCTCTGCATTGGTTGTATGCTGTTGGTACGCATGAATCTGTAGCTCGTCAATTACCTGCTCAGACCAGTTTGAATGTTGTACTTGATGCCAAGGAACAGTCATGTGTCGATCTGGGGGCTTCGTCGTACTCGGATTTGTTTTTTCAAGTTAATGCTAATGGGTGTGTATCAATTCATGGATTGACGGTGAGTCTGAATATCGGTCCTGTTATACCTTTTTACTGAAACCTATTTTTCCCCCCACAGGCGTCCTACAAAGATGGCCGTCATAGCGTCTCGAAAGTGGTAAAAGAAATCCCTCGTGCATTATCGTCATCATGGGTCTCCGATGGAGATGTTGTTTCTATTTCTCGTCAATCTGAAGGTACTAGTCGGTTTGTCGAAAGAACAAGCACTGAAAGCCTTTGATCTGGATACATTCAACTGAACACAGGAAATGCAACCAGAGTCTTGATCGGTTACCTGAACCACTTGGGGTGCATGCGCGTGTGCCAGTTGGAAGTCAACATCGAGTCCAAGCAAGATATATCAGCAAAGTTTGTAGCCGGGCCATGTGCTTCCGGAACTCATTCGCCTGCTGTATGCCTTGAAAAGCATTCAAAACTGCCATATGTTGCTGCCATGACTGCTGATGGAGAAATTGTGATTCTATACAAACTGGAGGCACATTCCATTATATTAATCGCTTGTTATATCATCAATATTTCTAATACTAGTATATTGCTAGGGTGATGAAAATACGGGCATAGTGGACATTGTTGGACAGCTGACTCCATCAGCTGACCAAGCATATCAGTACATGAAGTGGTTACCTACAGGTATACCAAGCGCTTTACGCTATAACTTTTATGACAGTCTTGTCCATATATCTTTATATAGGCTCGTACTTAATCGTCGCGTGTGGAACCCGTTTGGAGATCTATGGCGTCACAAACACCACTTGTAGCCAAATTGGACGGGTCGATTTGCCCGCAGAATTGAATAACGTTACGTTCATGCATCTCTTCACAGCCGGTTCTGTCTCATCTACTGCATGTAACATTGCTGTCGTTGGATCCAGTAGCTCAAAGTTATATTCCGGCACGCTTGATTTACTTAGTAAGTCACGAGGCATCCACTGAGCAGGATAACCTGTTATGCTCCCTCGTACATAACAATATAGGTCCAATTGGTCCAGCAGAGTTATCAATATCAAGCACAGATGTCAGCCTCGCGGATTCTGTTGACGTGTTGTGTACGGCCATAGATTCCAGTGAATGGAACGTGGAAGATACGAGGATAGTGGCAGCATCTGCCAACCGTGATGTTGCTAAATTGTTTCAATATGAAAAAGGTACCTGGCGACTGTCTTGTCAGTTTGCCACAAGTACTGATATAGTGCACGTGACTGCAAGTTCTTACGGAAGTGTTGCTGCAGGTATGTCACGTCACTCTCATGGGGAACTTGACAGGAATGCTTATAGGTCGACGCCATGAGTAGTTGTACAGGACAAGGAGAATACCCGAGTCGACGTTTATGAGTGCCAAGTCCCCGCCAGTAGTTGTCACAGGTCTGGGTCACTGAGCTTGAAACGGTAAGTTGGTATGCGATGAGGGAAATTCAGGATGTTCACAGTTTTGTTCGCCGCTGTAGAAACGGTGCTGTGCACGTATCTTGGGTATCGTCTGCCGGTATTGACGCTTTAGTAGTAGCTAGTGGAGCCAATGTCTTCCTTTGTGTAAAATCACGGTCGACCTCAATTGGTCAGTGGGTCACCATACAAGATGATGAGATCGCAAAGTAAGTACTTCGGCTACGCCGTGCCTCGGAACTTGCTTGTAGTCAGTTAATTGACTGCACAACACATCATTAGGCATGCCAACATAACTTCCTTGAAGATTTTACCGGACGGGGTTTTGATCTGTGGGAGTGATGCGAAACAAATTCTAGTTATGAATGATTGGGCTCATGGTGACGCAGGTAATGTCGACCATAGTTGGTTTGTCGTACTTTTCATTTTTTCTCGCAATATTTAGGCACTTCGAACATTTTTGCCAGTATTTGGGCCACATCTGGTGGTTTGCCAGAATATCACCCGCATGTGTTGATGCAACGGCTGCTTTGGAGTACGCAAAAGCGATGGTTCTGTATGTACCTGACGGGCATTGATTGTAGTCCAGCGTAGATGAGTTTGATGGTGTCAAGGATGTAGTTCTGCATGTGCACACCATCGTCACAAAGTTTGCCGAAACAAACACTCCATTGGATACCGTACCTCTTTCTCCTGACGCTCTGGAAGTGTCGTATCAGACTGTAAGCTGCAGTAGTTCATTGTCATATTAGTACCAGTACTTCGTGGACCATGACATTGAATCTTGTACGCTTGCTAGCCTAGGTCACGTCGTGCATCTGTGGCAATCGGTCGTCCCGTATCGGATTACACGTCCTTGCTTGATACCGGTGTCCGACTTGAGTATGTGGGACTGTGAATCGCCTCATTTCGTCATAATTCCTCTTTATCAATAGCGACGATGCTCCAACATCTCGCTCATTTGGGGAAAACGTACGCCTTTTCATCGAGTTGCTTCAAGCCATCCGTCTCCCGAATATCTCGAATCTGGATCAAATGCGTCTTGTTGCTGTCTTGGAAACGTTGCTAGAAGTAAGTATTTCTAGCCGCAGATTAAAACGCATTGACGGTTTACGCTGAGAGAACGATGGCTTAGCTGGAACATCGTAATCGAGCACTAGATGCTAATGGGGTTCGTTTTGTTCTGGCGTTTCGGCTGTTTACCTTTTTGTCTAAAATGACACCGGCCGTTCGTCAAGCTGACTTGAAGTCGAACCATTATGTGTGGGCATTCTTTAGTGATTCCCAGGTGAGAGGTTGTTGAGGCTGAACGTGGCAAAGTTTCATTCAAATCATGCAAACCTTAGGATGTGTTGATTGATTATGTGTCTCAAACTCTTGGTGGCAGACTTCTATGGCCCGATTTTGGAGCTGTGGGTATGGGATATTGGATTCGAAACATCGAGCAACTGGTACGCGCTTGTTACTCGATGTGTCTTGTTTCCGCTCAGAATTCTAATCATGTGGTTGCTCAGAGGCGACAAATAGAGGTACTAGCTCGAAATCATTACATGACCAAGGAAGATAAAGATCCTGTAGACTGTGCTATTTTCTACATTGCTGCCCGCAAGAAGAACGTCTTGCTTGGTCTTTGGAGGTTGGCAAGTAGTCATCCTGAACAACCTGCCATGCTACGATTTCTTGCCAATGATTTTAATGAGGAACGATGGCAAAAGGCAGCACTCAAGAATGCATTTGCTTTGCTGGGCAAACAGCGCTACAGTGCGTTTATGCTTGTATGACTGATGCGTCAGCTCTATTCATCTCAGCATTCGTCACTTTCTAGCCTATGCTGCCGCGTTCTTTTTGTTGGGTGATAAACTTCAAGATGCTGTGAATGTTTGCTTGAGGCATTTAAATGATCCTCAACTGGCTATCGTTTTATGTCGTCTTTACGAAGGTTTGTAAACCTATGCCTGCAACGCTGCTTGGAGCAAATGATTGCATGTGGACAACGTAGGTGACGAAAGTTCCATGCTGAAGGAGGTTATTACAACGCATGTGTTACCCAAGGCTTATGAATCGAAGGATCGATGGATGGTCTCCATGTGCATGACTATGCTGGGGAGAAGGACCGATGCATTCAAGGCCGTTTGTGTAGGTTTGGTTTTGTCCCGCTCTCTTCCCGTCTCTCAAAATTGTAACTGTATCACGCCTGCAAGGTTCCCCTGCATGAGCTGGATTCGTCAGTCAAGGGGGAAGAGGACCTATCCACCAGCGATCCATCCATCGTCACTCTATACCAACAACTCAAAACTTCGTACCATCTAAGTCGAACACCCATACCGGAAATACCCGTCGAAGTGTTGGCAGATTTCATAGGTCGTGCCATACTCGCATACGAGCATTCCGGCTGCACACCGCTGGCTTTTAACATTATGATGCAGAATGCTCATATTTTAGTAGCAGCCAAAGAAATACCAAAACGTCAAAATTCCACAACTGCAAAAACGTCGTCATCCGCAAGCCCACTACCGAAAGCAGGATCGTCAACGGCTCCTCAATCAATTGAGAAAGTTGATGCATTTGATTGGTCAGCTCCACTTGGTACAGTCAATACATCGTCTGTACTTGAGTGGGCACAGCCGAGTGCACCTGGCAGCACAATGGGAGGTGGTAGCAATAACACAGCATCGTCGTTCTTGGACTGGGGTGAACCCAGTCAGCCGCCGGCATCGGCGCTCGATGACGATTACGAAGCATTTCGTAAATCAATGATTACAGAGTCCTCAGAACCCCTCGCGGAGGACATTGATGAAGAGTCATTGCAGGACGGTAGTTTGACACAGGATGAATCCAAAGGGTGTCTTGCTCCCGTTGTGTCAACAGCCACTTTAGTCTCTCATTATAACATCTACATCTGGAGACTCGCGATACAAATGGTGGAGGTACGCCAAATCTCCCTCTGCGCGGCCGTTTCCGTGTTTTTTTTTTTAACCCAGCACTTGAATATGTTGTAGCCTGTATTCACATCACTCTGCGTGCTCCGGGACCATTCTGAGTTGCTGTCGCATTACAAGACGGATGCGCTCAAGGCGAACTTTTCTGCCCTGCTGTGCTTGGTTGGAATGCCCGAATCGACTCAGATTTCTCTGGTGAAGCGGCGATGTCATGAGCTGCGGCGACCGCTGCCCCTCTTGGAATGGAATTTGAATGAAGAGTGTGGCGTTTGATAAACGTACTACTGCTAGCTGTATGCATACTGTGCAATATATATACGTGTATTAGCGAACCATCCGTTTCAATTTACCCGGTAAGCACTCGGACAGATAAACCAGCACGTGGCATTTATGTTTGAAGAGTGGGCCATCCAATCAGTGCAGCGCGGTTTCATATAGTTATTTCATTCATTCTGATTAGGTATCATGCATCGTGAGGTGGATAAGCCAGTCCCGTCCTTTCACCTCCTTTCTTATTTATGGTCGTGCACGATTGTATATAGTGTATAGGTACAAGTTGAAAATAGATCTAGAGTGTCTTGTGTGTATACAAATGTCCAGTGACAAAAGCTTCTATGTAAGAGAGCATCCCGAAACACTTCTTGCTGTACAGCCCATGTAAGTCCTCGTAACCTCAAATCAAAGTATCACTCTGCACAAAGGATTGCGTGCCACTCGGGGCTCCAAACATCGGTTGGGCTACAAATGGGATGTTTAGTCATCAGAAACGCAACGAGAAGTACACCAATTATCTCACCATGCCCACTAGGTGGCTGCGCCATTGGAATCCCAGCGACGCCGATACTCCGTTGAATGACGTGTGTCTGTATGGTCTTTAAAGCATTCAAACTTGGACCTAAATCGTTCGCGTTCTTGCCCCCACTTGCAGAGCCTAGTGACACCGCATCCAAAGATACAAGACTGCCAAAAACATCGCCGCCGGCGCTTCTGCTACTAGGTATTGTAGGTTGCGGAGATATGTGGGTAGATGTTGAAAGAGATGAAAACTGCTGTTGTTGAGGTATGAGCGGTGCCGGTGACGAGAATGACGCAAAAGTGGCGAATGTTGTGTTCGTACTGATATTGAGTTGTGGTTGAGGTTGAGTAAAGGCAGCGAAGGGTGCAGTGGCTGCAGTATTATTGTTATTGTAAATCACGCCGTTGCCATTAAAGGTTGTGAATCCTTGTTGTTGAGGCGGCATCTTTGTTTGCGCGAGAGGTGGATTGGCTGTTGTGAAGTCAGCAAAGTCGTCAACCAAGTTTGCAGTTTTTAATTTTGAAGCTTCAGCAGAGCATGATGCTGCAGTTGTAGTGTTAGTGGTTGTAGTGAAGTCACTCCAGTCATCAACCAATGTTGCTGTCGTTTGTGGTGACATCGAAGAGGATATTGGTGGGATGGCAGGCGGCGGGTGCGGAGCCTCAAAATCCAACAAGTTTGCTACTTTGGGAGGTGCTGGTGCAGCTTTTGATATATTGATTGAATCAGAAGTTGCCGTGGTAGTTAAAGACAGTGATGGTGCGTTGGTTGAAGCGGCTGATGAGGATGATCGCTGCGTCCTTCCTGAATCGGACGTTTTGGTTGCAGATCCTTCATCTAAATCATCCTGGAAACCACCAGGCGTTGCTGATGTAGCAGATATGTGCATGTCAGACCGAATGCCATGTTTGCAGTAGACAGTTGCTTACATGATCTCATAGGAGTGTCACGACCGAAGCCGATGTATTGGGAGCTCTCTACTGATCTTCCGTCAGATGCCACCCCCGTATACTAAAAGAGTTTTTCATTACTATAGGATTATTTGCTTGAATCGGCACGAGAATGCAATTACCTTGCTTCTATTGATTCTTGCCTTCTTCCTTTCATCCTTGATCTTTTGTGTATCAGCTAGTAGGTCTACAATTTCTTTCGCTCGGTTCCGTACTAATTGGCGTGTGTCAACTAGGGCACCGACACAAGCAAAGAGTCCTGAGGCAATATACCGTTGATACCCTGATCCTTCCCCTTCTCATCCACATATTGGAACTTTGTCAAAGCTCTTAAGTCATAACCATGTTCTCGAGCGTTGTCAACTACCCGTTCTGATCCATTCTTGATCAGGTATTCCAGTAATTGCAACGTCTATAAAACAAGGTGTTTCAAACTAACTCCTGATGACGGGAGATAATCGACCATTCTTTACTCGTTGACATGTACACCTACCTTGTAGATCTGTCTCCATGTGACACCCTTTTCCTCAAATCGCTTGTATATGGAATCCATGATTTCAGTGAAGTGAGCATAATTAAATGTTCCTGTCGATATTTCCATCATGAGCGTCGACGACGCTCCCCCTATCATTTCGGTGTATCAGCTATAAAGCCCTGAGGCACAGCTCCGGGCGATGACGTGTCAATGGACTTGTCGTCACTTTCTCGACTTACAATTTTCAGGGCCGGTAGCGTCCCTCACTTTGATTTCATACTCGGAAAGCTATTGTTGTACAGGGAATATTAGTAGGCCTTACGTCAACATCGTGGGTTGTTGATGAATCTCAGCCTCATAATCACATGAACGAGTCAAAACAAACTAGGTTGACCTACGTTCATCACGGCATTCTTGACTTTGTTGACTATGGACCTAGATCAGTCATCGAAGTCGAGAATGTTAGCTCTCGCATTTTTGAAATCACGCCATTCTCGAGATACAAAATGGCGGGTATCAAAGGTTCAGAATTCGCCCGGAAGCCATGATTCTTTCCCTTACTGAATGTTGTCTGGGTCCAGATATGAGACGAGTGATCCTAGATTGTTCATTTTTCAATCGATACTATGAGCAATTTGGGTGGGTTGCTTTGTCTATGGTGCAAGCTGGTTTCGGACCCCTAGGAAGTGCAAACGAGCAGCCAAACAGCATCCATGAAAATGATTCCACTCACGTAGGTCGGGTTTTCGCGGTTTTTCACGCCGCCTAAGTAGTCTTTCGACTATTATTTGTACAGGTTGGCGCATGCTAGTATAATCGGTTTCGGACGGGCAACATCCAATCGCCACGTTGGACGCCAGGCACCGCACCAGCCGACGAGCTGTCCCATCGAAGCGCACAACCGCTAGACAGCACACAGGCCGTGCTGAGGTACTTCGGGATAGTCGGGGACGCGCTCACACCCGAAGTGGTGTCCGCACTGTCTAGGGCGCTGGCACGCCTTTTTATTTATTAGCCTTGGTAAATGGCTTTGACTGAGTCTATTCTTACTATCTCTGTATGGACGAATTATCTTCCGGCCCAAAGAAGGAAATCACAAGGAACAACATCCAGTGCGCCCATTTCATTCAGTACAATTAGATTTTGCCACCATCCATCTTTCTGTAAGCAATTTCGATAGCATCGACTTCCGCGGCCGTACCCAAGAATATACCACTCCGAGAATGTATCATATCGGGTACCAAATCTAATATTCGTCGACGACCATCGGAAGCTTTACCCCCTGCTGCTTCAACAATCAGCGACATTGGGAAACACTCGTATAGTACTCGGAGTTTGGCACTAGGGTACATGAATATACCTCCATATAGCAATGTACGGTGGACCTACGATTAGCATGCATGGTCAGATGGCACGGCGGAATACCACACATAGATCCTCTATATATATGTATGCGAATCCCCTCACGGCGGAACGCTTTCATTGGCCCTGCGTGGGCGATTCCAACACAATGACTATCGAAAATACTTACATCAGCAACCATACTTCCCACATATCTCGCAGTGTACGGATTAAACGTTCCCGTGTGTCCTTCAGGCGGAAACTTCAAACTGCTGATATAACTTTTGACAGCAGCATCGAACGTAAAGGCGTTTCCTTCGTTTATTGAATAGATCCTTTTCTTTCCGATTCTAATCTATTTCGAATGCAAGGCTGTGGTCAGCAAGAAAATCGACGGCGGAAACGCTCGACAAGGAATTCAACTCGCATTTGCATGAGTCAAGACGAATTCACCAAGGCTCGGATCCAACGTATACCCATGCAATTGCGAAGGTCCGGTAGTCAATACCAATACCGTAGATGATCCATACATACAATACCCAGCTGCGACCATCTCAGTCCCTGGTTGTAAGACATCAGCAATGGTACCTTTAGATCCTGATGTCTATTGGGAGGTGCATTAGCAAAATTGCACCACAATACAAGATAGCCATCTTCACAACCTACCAGTCGGTAAATCCCGAAAATAGTCCCAATGGACACCCCACAATCAATATTACTGGATCCATCCAAGGGATCAAATACCACACAATAATTTCCTTTATATTTGTCTTCAACAATGATAGCTTCTGCATTTTCTTCTGAAACTAGCAGGGCGGTTCTACCAGATGCTTTCAACAAATTGATCATGATTTCGTTGGATAGTATGTCGAGTTTTTGGGTTTTTTCTTCTTGAACGTTTGTACCGCCTGTTAATCCAATACTGTTGTATCATACCGGTATGATGGTGTTCCCATAAGTTAGCTCACAGTGCTGACCTGGCCCAAAAAGCGAATCCAAGTTAGCAACATGTGACGTACACTTTAAGCAATTCAGCCTTTCTAACGCAATTAGCAACCCATTTACAAGCAGAAGCAATAGCATTCAAGAGAATTGTCAAGTCACCGGTTGCGTCTTTATGCGTTTGTTGTTGCGATAGGATGTGGTGGGTTAGAGTGATTATGTCGGTTCTCGTTTCAGAGGCCATGGTTGCCGGATTGAAATGTGTAGCTTCTGAGGTTTCCTGGATTGTGTAGAATGAAGCTTAGAAGGTGCATTTTGTAGAGTCATTCGTCGAGTTGGACAGTGTACGGCATGATGATGATATCGTACTTGATGCTCAACGATCACATTGCCTGAACTTTTGCACTAATGCTTCATTGTTAATGAAGATATTCCTGTCCCACTACTCTATGTCACGCCTGTTCAATGCATCGTCATGCTCGACTCCACGTGCCTCCACCCTCGAGATCAATTCCTCATAAAGACAACGTACAAAGACGGTAATGTTAGCATTTGACCCCAGATAACAGCGCACATACCTTGTGTCTACTTAAGCCAACTTTATAGGTTTCGCTGCGTACGGAATGCACTGTGGAGTGAAGCGAACAAAACACCGTGTCTACCGCGGTCATCCACAGGCTACCGCAAGGTAAAGGTAAGTATCAGAAAAGCAAATAAAATCGCGACAATCACCGCCACCTCCCGGCCGCAATGTTGCGTGTCTACACTAGGTTTCTAGTTTGTCGGAGTTGAAGTGAGTGACATGCAAATATTGAGAATACCTTGTTCAAAGTTCGCGCTACGCGAGAGGAGCAGAAACTGATTTTACTGGTTGAGTGAATACTGGAAGATCTGTCATACGCGTGTCTTATCGGGCGTCTGGTCGTGTTTTCTGGAATGTTTCATGGTTGTACTCATGTGTGAGAGCCCCGCAGCCCCCGCGTGCTTATGTCGGCACGCCACATCCGTGTTGGTTCATATATTTGGTGACACATCTTTTGTACAGACACACCGATACACGACAGCTGAATACACATCCATCGCATCGCGAGCACATCTATCCGTTACCTCTGCGCCAATCATCCTAATAACTACTCCAACAGCCATTACATCATGTCGGGAATGTGGCGGTTGGGGAGCTTTCCGCAGCGAGGTGCCTGATGATCCCTGATCTATCACAGATACAGTGGTTGAGTACCGTCGGGATAACATTGTGAGTGATAGCCCAAACCAGCATTCTCACCTATCGGCGAAGCATTGTCGATGATCTTTGGTCCATGATGACTTCCGAACAGGGGACATTGTTGTCGATCCCACGCCCGCTTCCAACCGACAATTCCCCTTTTTCGAAGAAGTTATATTATGCAAAGGTCTCATCATAAAAAACAGTCTGTTCTCACACCACCCGAAGCTCTATTATAAGAGATGGGAAACAAAAACGTCGCACGACCTAGATTAAATGAACAGCACACTTTAAACTTGAATACTGCAACTTGAACCCGTCCAATATTGGCGTCCTTGCTGGTTTCCCAGCATGCTTTATGGGGAGCAGTGGGACTGGGCCTCGGGATGATCCTGTGGAGTCAAGGAGGAGAATTAGATGAATGAACATCGACACGCAAAGAAGAGGCACAAATCATGCTTACTCTTTTGACCAGCGCGAACCATCACACTGATCCATGAAACCATACCCAGTTGCGTATCGGCTAAAAATCTAAACGTAGGAGTATCAGGAGCAGAGGCCATGAAAGCATATTTGTTTTTGGGAGCCTTGGGATCCGGCAATATGGTGGCACCCGCATCCAATGCGATTTGTGCAAGGGCTTTTGACGGCTAGATTTGTTTATTCAGTCAGGCTCAATCGTTCGAATAAAGGTGAGTGCACCACCTCGTCTAACTTCACTTACTGGCCTGTCCTTCATGACATATAAACAACGAGCCTTTAAGATACACCACCTCTTCTTCCATGCTCTGTCTGTGCCAATCTTCACATGCAACCATCCTTCATAATCCGGGCTACCAAAGTTCGCTGCACGATTACTACCAAAGCCTGCCGAGATACTACTAGTACTACTATTCACAGAATTTTGACCATTCCTCATCAAACCAGGGCTACCAGTAATGACTGCGCTGCTAGGAATAGGAGGTATTGGAGCAGTGGGAGATGGTTTGGGACTGGTTGCCTTGTTGCGAGGTGAAACTGGTGATCCTGGATGTAACTGGGCTGAAGGGACGTTGTATGAATCAAGATAATCATCAATTTCATCGTATCGAGCTGAACTCGCCGACGAGCTGCCCGGTGATTTGCTTTTAGACTGTAGCTGTTGTTGCGTCATTGGATCTTCTACATCATACTCATCGTACAAATCACCGTAATATGAGGTTGATTTTCCTGGCTCGGACCGCAGACTTGGGTCCTAGGTAACAAATTCATGTCAGGAGGACGAGATGGACGACACTGGAACGAATCCCGGACACCTACATTTTGTTGCATGGGAGGCGATCTAGGAGGTGACACTACAAAGTCATCAACATAAGCTGAATCTTTAGACTGGCTCTCTTTCAATTCCAAGATAGAATGCAGGATGTTGATTCGATCACCTAAATTCTCCACACCCAATTCACGTAGAGACGACAAATTCAAATCCAGCAATATGTCTCCAGTAATTTCATGATCTTGAAATTTCCCAACAACAGCACTGAATCCTGCTGATTCCAACCAGTGCACCACGTCAATAATTGACCACTGATCAGGTCTACGAGTCGGTAGCTCTTCTACAAAGTTGACTGGGAAAAGACCGACTCTTCCGTCTCTTGTTTGGCCCTAGGGAGGGACAACTGGGTTCAGTATGAAGAACATTTGTGGGGGGTTGGGGGGGTTGGGGCGGTAGGTGAAGCAGGCACCCCAGTCTCATGCGAGTTGGTTACCTTCCACCATCCGTCGTTGTACAGTTCATCAGTCTCCAAGACCAATATTGGGTCAGCTGGCTGAAAACTTAACTCGTCGTCTTCTTCCTGTCGGGATTGGTTGGAATTGCATTGGTGGCTGCACGATGTTGCCCAGGCACGGCCAACGGGATCGGATTGCGACATACCGCTGCAAAAGGATGTTTGCCATACACAATCAGCCGTCTGCCGTCGCTCAGTGTGCTCATCTTGTAATGGGCCAATTTGAAGTTAGTCAAGAGATCAGTGAGTCTGTTAGCACATGTTGGAGTAAATGTATAAATTGCTGAGAAGGAGAGTGTCATGAGGGCCTCTTGATTAAGTACATTCTGATGTCTGAACTTCTTCTCAACTCCCTTGCCGTCATCTCATTGTGCGGTCGGATGACCGTCACATCAACTCGAGATCAGCTGTTCGCTGTGTCCGTACCTCTTTGAAACTATTCTGCGATGACTGACACTGCAAAGCAGTGAAATATACATAAAGACTATACAAAGGGACTTGCTATTTCCTGCCCTTGTAAGGGACTGCCCTCTAAAACTCAACCGGTGCAATTACGATACAAATATAGAGTGCAGCTTCTCAAAATCTTCGTGAGTTGTGATTAACAATTTATGCCGTTGAGGTATCAAATTGCCATCGTCAGCTGGTATTGAGACACGACCCAGCAACAACGGACTGGATGGCTGTGATGCAGGAACACGGACACCCTTGTTCAACTAGATGAGGCGGTGCGTCAAAGCATGATTCGCGAAAGCGGAGTCGAAACAAAAAACGTGCCAAAGGTAGACCATACGAGTCCGCAATCTTTCGTACACGTTCACGTAACTCCAGCCCGCGCCTTGATATACGTTGCATTTTCATCCTTTGTTCATGATATTGTAGCAATGGCTCTGCAGCTATTGGCATCCACTTCTTTTTGCCGTCCAAAGATTTGGCTCTAGCCACATCTACTAGACGTGGCTCACATCCTATTCGAGCAGCATCCCGTGCTAATATTCTAGATTCCAATGCTACAACCCTGAGCCGGTCATCAGTGTCCATTAGTGATGATGATTTGCCAAGGATCTGGCGACGCATAAGGGGATCATGAGGGGCAAATAGCAACGAAGTGGCTTGCAGGGAAGCTTTGGACTTTAGTCTTGTATTTTCGGCTCGCAGATATCGTAAAGCCGCTTGCAAGGCCTCCACCTAGTTCAAATATTCGGGCAATCATGCAAAAGAAACGGCCTACTCCACATTTTTCGAACGCACCTGAGAACAAACGTTAGGATCCAATGCTTTAGATCCTTTAGAAGAAGGACCAGCCATCTGTATGCCAGGTTGATTGCGGGAGTTCACCAGAGACATAGTGCGCGGTTGCTGTATACCTTTTATATTACTTGGACTACGACTTTGTGTTAATTGTTTGAGGGTCTCATTCTCCTCCTCTAACATTTTCAACTCAGCAACGACATTGTCCAAAACCTCTTCACTGGCTTTGTATTGCTCCTGAGCTCGAGCCAATTCTGCTTTCAACTGTCTGCTGGTTTCATTCTAATCCATGGCGTTAGAGTGACATTAGTACCTTCTCCTTAACTTGCCTGACAAACCATAAATCGAATATTTGACTGAACCTCAAACGAAGCAGGAAACACTTCACATTACGTACCTGCTTTTGCAGCAACTCAATCCTTTTTTCTAAAATTTCAATTCTCACGCCGGCTTCCGCCAGATACTGCTCCTTTGCCTTGACTTGGAATGCTAGTGATTGAATCTCCTCATTCAAAATAGCAACTCGATTCTCAAATTGAGAACTAGATGCCGTATCTTTCTTCAAGTCTTCCGCACGTAGTATCCACGGAGGTGATGGTAATGTTACTGTTTTATAGGTGCTTGTGAGGAGTTGATGAAACTGCCAATCATACATGTCCTGAATCTTCACATACCTAAGTCACCAGTAATACTGGTAACCTCTAATTCTGACACTTTTCCAGTGATTGCGTCTAGATGATTACTAATGACTGATCCAGCTACTCGTTCAGGGCTACCCAGCATGGACTCAACGATGGAACCTGAGATTCGTGATAGATCATCCAATCCAAATATCTCTCTACGTTGTGTACAGTCACCGACATAGCGCTCAATGGCTGTGACTATCAGCGCAAAGCATTCAACAATTTGCTCGGATGATCGCGCGAGTCCTTGAAGCTCTCTTGCGAATTCACTGGAGACGGACTTGGAAGTATTCGTCAATGACATGAAATGTTTGACAAGTTTCCTATAAAGAAAGAATCTATCAGTTCTTGTCTGCACAATGGCATGCCTTTGAAAAACACGGCATACTTGCAAACTACCCGAAGTGAGTTATTTTGCCTTTGAATTTTCTCCCAGCATTTGTTGTATTCAATAACAGCTTCGAGTACTACTTTTCTCCATTCTGTATCTATGCGTCAGCGGACGAGTGTAAATCTTTGGCACGGCGAGGATTCGACAATAATTGAAAAATTTCTACCCTCGATAAGGTCCGAAGGAGCGGTGACCTGTTGGAGCTTGCTGAGCTCCCCATCCATTCGTTCAAGATTGGCCTCCAAACTCTTTGAGCACGCCAAAGCAAACTGATGTACACATATGGGCATGGTCATTTCATTTAGAAGTTCTTTTTCAGCCAGATGTTCCAAATAAGTGACGGATCTAACAAACGGCAAAAATCAGGACCATCCATTAGGAACGAATGAATTGCATAGACTCTACCATACCTTTGTATGTCCATCAGCACTTCTGGACGTTCCAAATGCCTCTGCTTAAGCAACTCGATAACAACATCCAACCGTTTTTCCACCGCCACTACGTCATCATGACATCTTCCGATATGAGAATATGCATCGGCTGAGCACGACCGCATATAGGTTGCAAATCGCGTCGCTAAAATTGCCAACCGGCAGCCCTTTTGCTTCAATGCCGGAGCAGAAAAACTCAAGGTAGTGACATCCGCATCAGCAACATACTGAGATACCAATTTGGCTTTGAAGGCGATACGTCGGAACAGCAAAAATGTGCTGGCCGGTAGTGCTTCACTCCTGGCAAATGCTTCAGGAAGGTACACTCTGACTATATCTAAATTTTCTACCGCTTGAGTAACTTCTAATCTACGTAACTCCATTTCTATAGACTTCGCTTGTGCCTTAACTGCCGATGATTGTAATTTGAGGCTGAGAGATATCATTGCTTGAGTCTGACTACTCAAGTTCTGACTGTCAGGTGACATTGACGAGGCCTGGAGTCGTTCGATATCTCTTTGTTGACTCGCTACTAATATGCGGAATTGCGAGATGGTGCGTTCGTAATCTGCCATCGATTCTTCTTGTGCCTTTATCTTTCTACATAATTCTTGTAATAGAGAGGCTTTCAAATCTGTATTGCACCAACTGAGTTAGTGTACGACGGTCGCATGATATATGCAACACTACATATACCAATTTCAGCTTGTAATTGCCTCTCAGTCTCGAGATGATTCTCCTCGATTTCATCATTCACTTCCTTTAAAGCCTCTAGGTCAGCAACAGTAGCAAGGAGTTCTTCGATTCTCTAAGGAAACGGTGACTCTGAGTCCATGCCACGTTCCAAACCTGGTATGCGACTTACTTCGTTCAGCTGTAAGTTCCTCTCCGTTAATCGGTCCACTACAGATGATGCATCGGAAGCAGCGTCGAGCTGCAGCTTCAAATCTTCTATAGCTGACCGAGCAATACCCACCTCATTAGACTTTGCATGATATAGGTCTAAAAGATATCACAGTACTTGAGTGAAAACGCGCTTGTCACTACTAGATGTGTACTCACCTTTGTACTCTGCCAATTCAGCGACATCATGCTCTAGCTTTTGCGCTCGCAATTTAGTTTCCGCTTCTTGAGCACTGGTCACATCCCGAAGCCTAGCGACAAACATTTGTCAGTCGCACATGACACAGCAGGAAACCTAAAAACGTACTTGACTAGTGCCTCCTTGAGTCTTTCATTCTGTCGTTCCAGCTGAACCACCTCAAACGCAGGTCGAGCCGACCCCTGTGTGTCTGCGGGCTCAGATGCCGGTTCATGAATCACAGTCGCTGTAAATTCAGTACTATTGCGTTAACAATACTGATTCCAAGACTGTAGTGCTAACTCTGCCACTTACCTTCTTCCTTCATAACCTCCAAATCAAGGGTTAACTCCTCAACTTTCTCCTTCAACGCCTCTACTTCAGCTTGCAAGGCTTCCGTCTTTTCCTCGGCGACTTCTTTATCAAGAGTCATGGATTCCACAGCCTCGGACAATTCGATAACTTGTTTCTCTGCATTTTGTTGTTTCTCTGCGGCCTCTTTCAACAACCGCCGTGAGTCGTTGACTTCGTCTTGTAGTTGTTCCAATCTTTCAGATAGTCTAGTTCTCATTATTTGTGCACTTTCGATTTCAGCTTTGAGTTTCTCGTTCTGTTTGTTCAACTCTCGTTCACCATTTCGTTTGGATTCTAAGACACGTAACTTGATTTTCAGGTCTTGTAGTTCTCGTAATGGCACCATCTAGTAAATAACTGGAGCTTGTCAGCATCATGACAGTGTGGGTACGGGTCTTGGCGATCCATACCTTCGGAGGTGTCGAAGTGTCAGAGGCTGGCAAAGATGGGATATCACGTTGAGCACTAGATAATAATGACTGGCCCAACTTTAGGCTTGAGCTAAGAAGACTATCTCCGCGGCTTGAGGGAGCCAGAGTTTCGAAGACGGTCGGTGATTCAACTAATGAGATTGAAACTGATGATTCTGCCTTCTGAAACGCGGCCGCATCCTTGGCGGGCAGACCCAGCGGTTTTACTGCGTCGATCGTCACAGCAGAGTTAGTTTGGCTGTTGCTTTTAATGCAGCTAGTGAACGGACCAGCAGCTGAAGAAGACACGGCTACAAGGGTTGAGTGGGATGGCATGGATAAATCCGCCTTTTGAGAAGTATAGATATCAAAATCATCGTCACCAGTAGCAAATGCGCTATCAAATTCATCTGGTGGTGCCTCATCCAAGAGATCCGTATTTGCATTAAAATCTGCCACTTCTAATCTCATTTCGCCTAATCGCGACGGCAGAACCAATGTCGATGGTGAGTCTACAAGCCCTTGATTCGGTGGTAGTGATGGCACTGTTCTGGGGGATGACACAGCACTGACATCAAGGGATGACAATGCCGGTGAAGCTGGTCTGCTTACAGTTGTACCGTGAGTGGCTGTGGACCTACTTGTGCCCACTGCACTGCTTCTTGAAGTTACACCTAGATGACTATGAGAAGATAATACCGCTCGAGGCTTCAGTCGTGATGGTGAAGACGACATGGACGTAACGGGCGAGGGTGGAGTAAACGCGGCCTTTCTATCTGGTGACGATGATAAGGTTTCACTGGTAGCCGATCCGTGCGTTGGAGATGTGGGGGCATTCGAGAGCCGGTTGGGAGTACTCCCTGGTTGGGGTGGTTTAATAATTGATGCTTTGATTTTCGATGATGCCGGGGGTCTTGCTGATGTGGACCCAGACAGAGCAGCTTTCGCTGTGAGATCCCGCTATATTTCAAATCATGGATCAGCTACTGGCCGGGGGGTCACCCCCAGCTAGACACATACAGCACTAGTACCGCTAGACGCAAGACTTACTCCTACACTAGATGCAGCACTTGCAGTACTCAGACTTGATCCGTCTCTAGATAACGCTGTTCCCTCGATACTTTTACTGGCATCAGCAGTAACGAGCTTGACTTGAGCACTGCGTACGAATACACCACGATTGGGGCCACCAGCGTCAAAGTAACGAATGGCATTGACGGACCCGTCATTCTTTCCTGCAGGAGCGTCTAGCTCTACGCCGACCCATTTGCCAGGCGCAAACGAAGTAGTCCCATAGAAGCGGACAATGCCGTGCACTCCATTGATGTCCACTCGAGCTCCAATAGCAGGGAAATCCATTGCGTGAAGATCATGCACAATGTCGTATTGGGGGCCAAATCAGGGCTTTGGATCATTCAGCCTCAACCGTTCCTATGGTCTGAAGTGTGGTAGTCGAGCGATCGCGAGAGGAAGCAATTGATGGTCAGGGTCAGATAGCCAATCTTGGCCGATACCATGAGGGTGGACAGAGAACACAGACATAGGGGCGTTGCTCACGAATGAGCTATGTGCTCGGTCATGTATGTGGATGGCTGGACACTTCACTGCTCTCTGGCTGGCAGCTGTACATGTCAGAGGCAAGTCCAGGCATTTGCCATTCATGGTCGATGCCGGCTAACTCATGGTTCACTGCATTGTAGATATCATGAACAAGGGCGGCCAGCACGTACGTCGTCATGGGCCATCCTGGATAACCAACCTGCCAAGAGTCCCAGGTCATCATCGTCATCATCGCGGACATGTGAGACATGCGACCGCTGTATCGCCAGACCCAGACATCCCAGATGGAGGCGCCCCGCTGGCTCCACCAATACCGATACCATCCGCATCCTCATCCTCGTCCCCAACCAAACCACTGTCTGAATACCGGATTGCAAGTCAACCGATTGCGCATCAAACTGTGACGAGTCTGCCATCTCCATTCGTCGGTTTGTCATCAGAGCAAAGAGCCCTTGTTGATACCATGCACGAGGGAAAGAATGTATATTTTACAGGTATGCTCCAGCTTTGATTACGACTGACCTACCTGATCTGTCAAAGTCTAGCTGTGTCATAGCAAACCCTCACACGTCATCGTCGCCCCCCCCCCCATAACCCAAAGGTCGCGCTGGTACTGGAAAGTCTCATGTTTTGAAGGCTTTCATAACAGAGGCCAAAGAAAAGCAGCGTAGAGTCGCCGTCACTGTAAGTTCTAGCAACAGACGTCAAACCACCTTCAACGTTCTACACAGAGCATCACACTAGGCACCGTCTGGTATTGCAGCTGTACACGTAGGCATCCAGAATTGCATTTGCCTGCTCTTGTTCGCTAACTCGACTCAAACCTCTTGCAGATCGGTGGTCAAACGCTTCATTCATACTTCTCGCTATGGCCGTCACACCTTAAACAGCCAGAAAAGCTACATGTCTTCCTGCGTCAATCCAATTGGCGAATATCCAAATACGACGTGGATGTCGTAATACTAGATGAAGCATCCATGGTCGGTCCCGATGTATTCAACGCCCTGCACTACCTCATGCTCCGTCTTCGATCTCCCCGTAAAAGGGACCTGTCTAAACCATTTGGGGGTGCCCAGGTCGTATTATGTGGCGATTTCTATCAATTACCACCGATAGATGTAACTCCACGCAACGAAGAAGGAATCACCCTATCACAAAAAATGGAACAATTGGCGTCTCAAGATACGCCATATTTGTTTGATTCGGCAGCGTGGTCGAATCTGATGATCAATCAGATGCACGTTACAGAGTTGACCAAAGTTTTTAGACAGTCGGATCCCCATTTCATTGAATTGTTGGATGAAATGAGAGTTGGCAACTTATCCGCAAAGTCGTGGAACGCATTGGACGCTTGTCGGAGACCGCTGCCGGTGGATGGTATTATAGTATATATCATCAGTGTTCCATACTTTAATGGTTTGTTGCTTACAATATTTATTCAATATAGCCAACTAGACTGTATGCATTTCGTAGACCAGCCTTGCATGCCAACTTTCGCTGCTTGGAGGAACTCCCAGGCCCGGATGTCGTGTTTGACGCCATAGATCATTTACCCCGTCGTGATACACCCGCACTCCCACTAGGCCTGGCGAACGCATTAAAATCGTCACACCACTGGGACGTCTTCCAGGCCGAAAAAACGATACCACTACGTAAAGGCGCTCAAGTTATCCTCCTCAAAAACCTGTCTATTGTAGATGGCCTAGTAAACGGGGCAAGAGGTGTTGTTATTGACTTCCAAACGCATACAGACAGCAAGTATTCATCGACAACCCCGATCCAGATCCCAGTAGTTAGATTCACCAATGGCAAGACGTTCGGTATACCGTACGACGATTTTGAGATTGAGATTGATAATGGCGTCATATTAAGCAGGTCTCAAATACCACTGAAGCTGGGATGGGCGCTAACCATACACAAGTCGCAGGGCATGACGTTAGATAGAGTTGAATTGTCCATGCCTGTTGCTTTTGCGTGTGGGCAAGCCTATGTTGCATTGTCGCGAGTCAAGAATCTGAGTGGCTTGCATCTCAAAAACTTTCATCCTAGAGCTATAGTGGCTTCTCGAAAGGTGAAACGGTTTTATGACGATTTGCAAATACTGCAGTAAATTTCTTTTTGCATTGTATCTCTTTATTTTTGTATTAGTGTAGATATGTCTAAGTCGCGTCTAATATATAGTACGTTATTGGAAGGTTACATTCTCTACCACGCATGCGGTGGCAAAAAACATGGCGCGCGCCATGTACGTCATTGGGGGGAATGTCACAAAGCCTCGAGGTAAGCTTGACAGGTCCTAGGAATAGAATGGGCCATTTTCCCACGGAGACTCAAAAAACCTTGTGCAGGCCATGACTATAAAAGCAAATCATAATTTATTGTCTTTCAATCATAATCTTATCAAATCCGTCATCAACATGGAATCATCTTGCCTTTGGATAATTAAAACTCAAAGCCCTGTTTTTCCTTACAGGCGTCTGACAGATTGATAAGACTTGTATGACTTTTCGGTTTCTCAGCTTCCTTTCCAAATAGTACAGTGTTGGACACATGATGGACAACTCCAACCCTTGGGCCCCGTCATCACAAGCCCAACCAACCAAGCCAGGACGAGACATGTGTGGCAAAGCCGCGGATTGGTATGATGGAGGTTGCGCTTCGGAACCTCGAGGCTTGATGGAATTCAAGGTTTTTGCAGTTAGAAGGAGAGCTGAGGGCGTCATATGACAAATGGATGAGCTCGAATGTACGATTCACACTTGAGCTTTGACGAGCGGCTGACCAACTGCTACCAGGATCCCTATTCGATTTCTTGGGTTACCCGGCCTGTTGATTGACAGAATACATACTTAACAAAGGCGAAAAGACTTTGGCGAGTTCCCCACACTCCTGGTCACACACCTGTGTCCAACGCAAGGTCCCGGTGTCCGGAGCGGGCACACGCTAGCATCATGTAAATTAGCAATCACAAATCCCACCAAAGTATTCTTGTTCAAAAATCCTTTGATACTTCTATCTGACAAATTCTATCTACCACAAAATACCGTCACTTCGTAAACAATGCATTCTACGACACAATTCAGCCTCTGAACCTCGTTGTTGGCGTCTGGCCGTGCTTGGTCATGGTTCGGCTGGCATCCAGACTCAACCATTGGAGGTCATCGGTCGATGAACTATGATCACCGGCAGCGGCACTGCTGACGCCAACGCGTTCGTCCATGACAGGATTACTAGATAGACCAGCACCTCCAGATAAACTTGCAGCAGCAGAAGCGGCCGTTTCATATATATCACGTAGTTGCATTGAACTGAGGTCGCCCCGCATGGAATACTGGATTTCGTGAAACCTTGCCGCCAACCTCAAATAAGCTCGTGGCACATTTTCGGGAATTGGTAGCAGCTCCAATACTTTCATAATATGTGGCGCTAAGCAAATATCTTGTGCCTTACGTTTACGTCGGAACCTCTAAATAGCGTGTGGATTAGTGCATTTATGCCCACACTTTTTATTGATATGACAACCTCACTTTGAATGCGAATTCTACCACTGCAAGATGTGGTCCAACATCTTCTCCCAGAACATCTGTCCACCTACTAGTCCAGTCTTTCATATGAAAGTCAGTAACTCTCTGGTACTTCTTCGTAGTGTGTCGCATGGTGGCTACAATCCATTCCCATTTCCTCATCTCATGGTTCGAACAATCAGTTTGAGGTAGTTGTTTGCGCTGCTCCAGGAACGCTGAGAGTGACCATTCCATCACCTGCATTCTTCCGACTGCCAGTTGGAGGAAAGCTCTGTTTTGCGTAACTTTGAGGGGATGAAGATGCACTGATGACGACAAAGAGACCAGGACTTACAATGCCTTAACCAACTCAGAGCAGTAGTAGTATCTACCACATTGATACGATGCCGCGGCGGTGTTGCCGATGCACCACTCGGGCCAATACCTCTAATGGTTGCAATGTTTTGAGCACTGAATGTTGCGATGCGTTATGATCAGATTATTACATAAATAAATTCTGCCTGAATGACAGAGGAAACCATTGGGATTGTACCAGATATCAATGCCTTTAACGGAGAAGGAATAATTCACGTCAGCATTTTCGGAACTTCTGCCCGGGAACCTTTCATCGCCTCCATACTTCGTTGACTCGTGTAACCTTGGCATTCAAGTCAAACATGTCGTAAAAATCTGACGGGGAGAATAGGTCATTTGATCCACCCAACGCCAGACGGATTTGATCCTTCAGTCGTTCTTCATATGCCTTCTCCAATGCCTTCACGTTCTGTTAGGAAAGTTCAGGCTCTGGTAAGCGACGCAAATTCCGCGCTGGAAGAGCTTCTCAAACTAGGCTATTTCCTACCTGAACTTCCCCGTAAACGTCGTCAACGAACAAGTATGCCAATCTATCGAGGGCCATAAGACCTTCCCTATTTATATGGCAAGACGAACATACAGAAGTGGCTATCTTGGCTTGATCTCCCACTGGAAACTAAATTCAGCGCTTACCAGACGAATTCGTTATGTGCTAATGACATGTCATCAGTTGGTTCCCTGACGTGTTCCTCCTTCAAAGGGATGCCTTCTGGTATAATCCTGTCAATCAACAGGCCGGTAATCGAAGTAATTGAGTAAGGATCCTGGTAGAAGTTGGTCAGGGCCCAAGTCAAAGCACAAGTGTAAATCGTACATTCGAGCTTATCCATTTGGAATATAGCGCCCTCAATTCATCTTCCAGCTGCACTTGCTATTGATATAGGTTATAATTGACCACTGTCAATCAGGGGACGAATGTTTCAAAGCTGACGCACTTTTTGAACCGTCATTCCATAACTATATTCGCGCAATGACTCCGCATAGGAACTGTACCTTGCGTCAACAGCCTTTGCATATGTACGACGTAGTTGCTGTGCGTCCTTCCGTCGTTCAGCCCAAATAAGATGGTCAGTTGAACCGGCACTGTACGGTAAACTTGCCGCATAAGCATCCCCATATTTTTGACATGGGATCGAGGCGTCGCCTAAGATCCCGTTGATGGACGTCGTGCATTTCCCCGTGATTAACCAACCCCGTTTGCAAACAAGCTTATGAAATCTTGTCGCCAGCTCCAAATATTCTGGTGGCACATTTTCAGGAGTTGGTAGCAGGTGAAACAGTGAAACAACATAATCAGGAATTTCTTCGACCGTTCTTGGGTCAGCTTCATGTTCATATTGAAGTGGCGCCGTCGCCTAGTTGTGAATAGCGCATAAGACACTTTCGACAAAATAGTTTCGAATGTTAGCTTGGGCGTACGAGTGCGGAGTCTATTTCCCCAAAAAATTGCCTAGTCGGTTTTCCAAGTACATGTCTCCACGTAAGGGACCTATACGCTTGAGCATAAGACGCGAACGCCTCCCCAAGGACGTCCATTTCGTTTACAAGCTGGGCGACGAGGATACTGCGATGATACAAGTTGAAATTTTCGAGCGCCGATTGGATCAGTGCGATTCTTCCGGCGGCAAGTTCGCTGAAAACCCTATTATTGTGTGACTATGAGAGTTTGAAGTTGCGACAATGACGTCAAAAAGACTCTGACTTACAATGCCTCTACCCACTTTTCCCCCGACTCGTGTGGAGTATTTTTATCCATTTCAGTTAATCGAGCCAATTTCTCATTGATGTTGAGTTCGTCGACGCACCAATTGAGCCAGTTCATCTGATGGTTACAATGTTATGAGCACTGAATGCTAAGATGAGTTGTCATCAGATGATTACCTTAATCAGTTCTACCTGAGTGAAAGAGGAAACGTACGGACGATAGTATGACTCCAGGGCCTTCATTTGGGATGAAGTAGTTCATGTCAGTATTTTCGAAAATCAGCACGCGAAAAACTCCATCACTTCCGTACCAAATAGGTTCGAGTAACCTCAGAACTCATAGCAATCAAGCCTGACACATCGGCGTATGGAAAGAATTGGGAACGGATTTGAGCCTTCAGACATTCTTCAGCAGTCGTCGCCAATGCACGAAGGCCCTGTTAGGGAGGTAAACGAGACAGATTCCGCGCTGGAAGAGTTTCTCAAACTAGTCGACGTCGTACCTCAAGTTCTTCCCTGTGAACGTCGTCAACTCCCACGTACGCGAAATCATTAAGAGTCCTAATACCTTCCCTATTTATATGGCAAGACATATAGTCGCCGTGGCTATGTTGATTTTGTCTCTGACGGGAAACTAAATCCAGCACGTACCAAACGAATTCGTTACGACATGGCGGCTTCTCATTTAGTGGGTACCTGGCGTCTTCCACGGTGAAAGGGATGCCCACTGGTATAATCTTTTGCATCCGTAGCTCGGTAATCGAAGTAATTCCACTTCCATAAGGGTCCTGGTAGCAGATGGTCAGCCGCACGTCAAAGCACAAGTGTGAATCGTACATTCGGGTTCTTCCACTTCGAATATAGGTCTGCCAGTTCGCCCTCTAACAGCTGTTTCTATCGATATAGATTGCAATTGAACACTGTCAGCTAGGGGACGAATGTTCCAAAGATGACACACCTGATTAAAAGTTATTCCATGTCTATATTCGTGCAATTGCTGAGCATAAAACCTGTACTCCTCGTCCGTAATTTCAGCAGAAGATGGAAGCGCTTTATGCCATAGCACCAAAACGATAAGGAAACATGGCAACATTTTGGACGACGACCGAATGGCTACAATATAATTGTAGTAGATGTCATGAGACATGACTGGGCACGATGCATTACTGCCACATAACGCATACCTTGGGAGTACGAAGCTTGTCAGAGCTCCGGCACTCGGTTTTCAGGTTGCTTGTTTCTGATGAAATACTACCACTACGCTCGACGCTTTAAATATCCACACGCCACACACCACACACCACGTCGCACAAAGCGGGAGCATGAAACGATAAGAACGACGGCCACAATCAGCGTAGTTTGTCTCTTTTACCTACGGCATGCGTGTATTCCATTTACCAATGACAGGTAATGTGTCAGCAATATAGGCCACGACAATGTCAACCTAGTCCATCTAGTCCATATTGCTCGTATAAGCCGTTTATAAGTTCTTTATCGGCAACACAGACATTTATTTCATCCCTGTTACGCGGGAACAATGGCGCGATACCGGGTAATGCAACCGTAACACTGGTTGACAGGTTTCTGAGCATAAAGATCCATCCCTGTTCCGCGCACGTATGGCCTCCTTTTGGCAAGTCCATCAGGGGGTGGATGCTGTGATCGATGGATTAATGTTTGGATAGATGGATGGATGGATGGTGACGGAGAGTTTGAGGAACTTCTACGCTACCCAAATAGGCGGGGCACCTCCCCGCCAAGAAGGAGGCAGAGAAAAAAAAACCAGCCGTCCAGCCCTATCCAGTAAGTTGCCCGCTTATTGTGTCATTGTCTTGTCCGTACATCAGACTCTACAAATTGGGAAACCATTAGAGGGCTCCCTGGATAGGGATCTGGAGTAGTGGATGGGGCACTCCCCATTAGGTCTGTCAGCACAAGCATAGGGAAATAGCGGCGTTGTAAGTTGCCATCGACCTGTCTAGACTTTCTGTTGCCATTACGGGCTCCTGCGTTGCTATATATACACTTTAAAGTCGATCTGCGTCGAGCACAGGCGTTTTGCGATAACTAAGAGAGGGTTACGCATGATTGAACAAGGCTACCATATGTTCCTCATACTGTCTTTAATCGGGGCTACGCAGGCGGGGGTTGCCAAGGCTCCAGTCACCAACTCATTGTGCTGAGCGGCTTTGACCGTACATGCCGCCTTTTCATCAACAGCCGTAGTTGGGGACGACGCGACATTGGCCTCGGTTGGTGTGTCGCCACCAGCAGCAGATAAAGAAATGGACGAAATCTCCTGAGACAAAAACGGACGGGTGAGTGACTCAACAAGGCCGTCACCACCAAAATACGACAGGCCCCCCGAACCGACGACACATACCTTGACAGCATACAAAACAGAACGCAGCTCCCTCGTCGCCACAGTGGCGGATGCATCCAATGCCAACTACTGAACCCCGATCAGTCAGCAAGCCAACGCAATGGCTAAACCGAACAGAGGCATACCGCGCCAAGGCGATCCCTGATGACGCGTTCCACAAGCGCCACCCTTGCATTCGCATTGTCGCGCTCCCACCGCGCCTCGCGCAGCTCGACGTCGAGCTCGGCAACACGGTGGGTCAGCGACGCGATGTGCAGACTGGGGCCCGCCGTGGTCGTGGTCGTGGTCGGCGACGACGGGGCGTCGACGGGGCTATGTCCAGCGTTAGCGTGTAGCGGGGGGGCGGGGAGGCGAGCAGATTCGCTTACCGGGGAGCACTTGCGGAGGGGATGACC
>QEAN01000107.1:14809-55696 GCA_006535955.1 Synchytrium endobioticum | reverse complement strand
AAAAAGGAATCCACTCAACGCGAGTGTGTGGGAACAGGGGCTTCCCACAAACCCAAGTTGTTCGGAAGGGGAGTGGTTAACCACTCCAACCACTCAAGCCACTCAGGGTTAACCTATTCAACTTCTCGTTTCATTCCATGCATTGTAAAAACATAAAGAACTCGATCAGAGATCAATACAAGGAGTGTACCAACCTATCCAGCTCATAGAACAAACCAACAATCTAAGTCCACTCAGGTTATTTTCAGTGCATTCTAGGTCAACTGCACTAAAGCATAACACGTCACATCTGTATGATACCACTTGTTGCAGCGACGGCAGTGTAATACATCATCAAGCGTCTCATCGCGTTTGGCGCGTTCCCATTTCCTGTTACGCAGGAACAATCGCGCGATACCGGGTCACTAGTTGACAGGTTTCTCAGCATAAAGGTTTCTCAGCTCTATCACTTCTAACCCTATTCCAACTCATCCTCCAAGCAACTATGTCCTCATTTTGGGAAGTACATCAAAATCTTGGCATGATAGCTCTGAAAACCGGGGTGAGTTTGGATGGATGCTTGGATTGATAGATGGATGATTGAATGTTTGGATGGTGACAGAGAGTTTGCGGAATTTTTATGAATAGTTCTTCACTAAATCCCTAACTACCGCATCTTCGCTACCGAAATAGGCGCGGTCGCTCCCCCCTTCTTCAGAATAGGAAACTATTAGGGAACCCCTGGATAGGGACCTGGACCAATGGCGGGGAGGAGGCACTTCCAGTAGATGTAGAACGTCCGCTTTGATACAGTTTGAGGTAACTGGCACCAAATGTCAGCCGCGAGTATGGCGGTAATCTACTCTAGATCCGGAAGAATGACCCGCTACCGTGATATCATTGGAATAACCCAAGGACAACTCTGATGATATTCCCATAATTGGTATTACTCTTAGAGGAAGTGGAAGGTCACGCTCTGTAGCAACTCAATAGAAGAAAGGGGAAACAGTTCGTACTAGCGAAATAGTTATAGATTGATATTTTCCTTGTGACATAGATATGTCAAAGAACAATAGACTTTATATCGCTAGTTTGAACTGTATTTTCCTGAAAGTATTCAAAAGAATAGATTAAATCTACGGACAATTACGTAAACACAATACAGACATTGTGTAACAACACTCATAAGTGATGTTGACGTTACAGCTCACCAAGAGTGAACTGCGAACACGATAGACGCACAAAGCGTCGGCTAAGAGCGAATCCCGCCGGATACACCATGTATCCCTATAACTTGCTCAAGGTTATGCCACCCGTCGACCATTGTCCACACTTGTCATTCCGTCACCAGCCGATGGATCACGCGGATCCATCCAACCCTGATTGGTCAATACGCTCACGCGTCATTCGGCTTATCTATTAGCCTTAACTCTGTTACACATTGTATGCATTCAAAAATCCAAGGTAAAAGAGACAACACTACAAGAATATTATCCCAATACAATAGTGATTGGGAACCCAAAAACTGATGAATGCTCAGATGTACTTGTCTGGGTGCTGAACCAATCGAAAGTACAAGAATATGAACTACATACTATACAAAGCAGTTAATGTGCGTACATATAAGGATACATGGTAACGACCAAATATGGCAAATAGCAAACATACATGCTCCTAATCGACCTTCTGAGAAAAGACAATTCTTCGGAACAATGGTGCAAAAATGCTCAGAGGAAAAACTCACCCCAAACCTCTTGATTGGGGACTTATGGTACTGTCCAGAGATGACCGAACAAACCAAACTGATGGGAATGAACCGGGTTCAAAAGACCTGAAGGAGGCGATAAACAAATGGAAACTTGTTGATATAGGTGAATTAAGGGAATTAAAACCCGCAATGACCCATATTCAAAAAGATACAAAATCAGCAGGAATAATGGATAGAATATATCGGGGAAAAGACTTAGCAAATAAGTGCCAACATATTCGGGTTGTCAATAACCCAAAAAGGGGAGGCTTGGGTGTTGAGAATGGGGTAAAATATGCAGTGGTCGAATGGTTCTAATCACCCTAAACGAATATATCATCAATTCAGCTTGTGGTAAAGCTCAGTTGACGGATAATTCGAGGGTGAAAGGGGTCAGTCCATCCTAAATAAAATGGTCAACAATTCGGCTTGGTTAGGTCGGATGGTCAACAATCCAAAAGGGGAAAGACAATAACCTGAGAAACGTTGATCCGAGTGAAACAAGATAGATTGCCCCGTTGTAATGATAGTTGTAATTCCTGCTCTTAACAATGCAGAAATATATTTATATGCGAAGAGAATGATAAACAGGTGAAGTCCTGGATAACTAGACAAGCCTTCTCATCAGCGAGCCTACCAAGGTCTATCCGTATTCTATAAGAAACAAATACATTGCCCTAGAGGCAATGTGTTAGGAAAAAAATCTTCGTATTACAGGCGTTTCATAGTGATATTGAAGACGGGAAAATTAGCGGATTCCATTGTAGGAATACAACCAAAACCAGTGAAGAATTGTTGTCTGAGGGGGTTCGAGTCCCTTTGTCTTGGGTCCGTCGGGGGCGCAGCAATAGTTACCAATGCAAAACAATGGCAAACACAAGAGAACTGCTGGTGGGATTACTGACATTATGAGTTGCGATTTTAGACGTTCCTCCATATTGCGAAATAGAATGTGGCGCATATTCATTTCTGGGTGCCGTGTCTACACCCATTTAAGTACTACGTATGTACACTCTCGTGTACTGTTGATACAATACAATCGTTATAAGCTCAGTAGGTTTCAATGAGGATTCAATGGATCAATTCATATCATATAAAATCAACGTAGACGGGAAGCAAGATGGAAAGCCACGGCACGGGTGCGGTCTCAAAATAACTCGTACATTCCAAGAACAATTTTGGGAAATACAACTCCCCCTTGTCCCAGTTCCAGTGAGTGTTGCTGCCACGATCAAAGAAGCCATATCCTTGACAGCTTTATGCATGTGAGCAAATGAACTGGTGACTCATGTATTACCACTATCATCTCTGCTGATCGTCGTTATGTTACTATGATGCCCATTAATCCATTCCTCTTGTACTTTACAACTTCTCCCCATCGCCACCCGACTCTGCTTCGTCCACATCAACCTCATGGTCAGTATAGTCATCATAGTCCCAGTATTGCAATTCATCTTCATCGTAGCGTGATCGGAACTTGGTGGCTTTCCCTAACGAGTTGGTGCTGCTCACACTACTCATCTTTATCCTTCGCTCACGAGCCATATGTGGTGGCGTCCGACTACGTGATATGTCGCGGCCTGTACCACCAGGTCGTGCTACATCAAGCTTATTGCCAACTGTAACAAATAAATCGCCAAGTTTGATGGTTGACTTGCTATTATGGAGTTGATACGATCTAAACATGAACTGCCACGAGACAGCATCCATGTATACGACGCCCCCGTCAGCCAAGCGGAGGGCGAGGGCGTAGACGTGTGTCCTGAAATGGGTAGACATGAAAAACTCCCCCTGGTGGTTGAGTGAACGTCAGAAAATGTAATGCGGAATATGCAGTGCCCTGTTGCCGGTCCTTACAGTAAAGACATCAAAGACCCTGACGCGAGCATGCGGTTTGTTATATACAGAGTTTCCCATTCCGTATTGATGCAACACGACTGATGTATCCGTACAATGTACGTCGATGACGGGGTCTTCCAGGCTGGCCGATTTTACCACCTGACGAACCCGAAAATGGTTGCCGCGGTCGCCATCGGGGGTGCAGTCACTTTGTGATTGCGTTAATGCTGATGTAGACGACGCACTCGACGAGCTTGTTTCACTGAGATCATTGCGTATTCCTTCACTAGACAATCGGCCTCTGCCTTTCGTTTTCTGGTCGGGTCCTGGCATATCCCACAGGAACTCCATCTTTTGATGCGCTTTACTGATGAATAACACCATTCCGGACTCATGAATACTACCCCATGCAAGATTGGACAAGGAGGATCGTAGCCTTCTACTCCTAACTACCTCTAGCATGCGATTTAAATCATAGATCACCGTTTCCCCATCATTTCCCGTGGCTAACAGTTCCATCTTGATTAATTCCCCCGTCTTGGTATCTCTGTGCACCGCAGGATGAACTATTTGTGGATCAAAAGGCGTCTGGATAGTATTCGTGACACATAATGGTCGAATACCTGTCGGATTTTCGTGTGGATTCGGAAAGTATTTACAGAGGGATCGCAAATCGTAAACCGTAATGGAATTCAATGGTGTGTTGGATGCCGACAAACGGGCCACGACGACTACATCCTTGTAGACCCAAAAGTTGAGTATGGCTTCAGGTTGTCCAGTTTCCTCATCGACAAAGGGACAATCCATTCTCCAATTTCGATGTCGTCGGTCTTTATGATACACATGGAATGCTGATACGGATACCGCTGTTATGAAGGTATCGCTGATCATGATTCGGACTATGGGTCCCTGGGGCACACTCAGCTCGATGGGTCCATCGGCAGCATTCAGCATGTTATATTTGCTGAACATGAATTGACTGGTCGTTCCCTGGATCCAGCAATCACTCCAGCAAAAGCTATCTTCGTGGACATACCAGATAAATCCATCCTTGTAATTGTCGACGTTTGGAGCCAGTGTATGATCAGCGTCAGGTAAGTTAAGTCCATTCCACTTTTTGGATTCAGTGAATACTTTATACGAGCACAATGCTTTATATGTACGGTTCAGATAGTGTGTGGGTTGCTGCTGAGCTATGGTCGAGTAGTTGGTATGGGTGTTCCAAACAGACCTCCATAATAAGGAATTGTCTATGTAGGATAGTCAACAAACGACCGCTAACACTGAATAAAATAGGGGTCAACAAACGCAGACTATTCAAGCGTACGACTTACCTTCTCGACATACAGAATTCCACAGACGACACGTAGCGGATAATCGCAGCACTGTTCTAGTTGGCAGAAACTCGAATATGCGAATGAGAATGTCCTAGCGTGTATTAGACTGTAAGCTATCAAAAGCGTCGCGATCGTGACGTTGAATAATTGCTCATAATGCTCCATCAAGTCCATGAAGTCTCAAATGGCTTCAAAGCGGGGTCAGGCAGTAAGTGCGCGTAGCTCCCTCTACACCAATCCGCTTTCTATGCTGCAAACCAACGATTTGACAAGGCCTAGCTAAAGTACGCAGCTCACCTCAACGCATAATGGATTAACTGGGGCAATGACACCGAGTTCCGGGCCCTGCGGCGCCGCTGCTGCTTCCGATTGCTCCACAGGAGAAACAAAAGCCATGGTGTTTCAAGCTAGCGCGGATGAATCGCATCGATTGGCGGTTGTCCATCTGTGGACAGGAGCGCAGTATTTTCGAATCATCCGCTGCTGGGCAGTATCAGAGGAAACATTGCATGTCACGGACCTTCATTGCAATTCAACACACACCGCTTTGCCGTATATTTTGTTTTATGACAAAAAGTACAATATGATACAAGTGGCTTGAAGTCTACCTACCCCCTCTTGAACGACTTGCCACTACGTTTTCGGGTGTGTCACGTTAGAACTTGTGCAGTTAAACCTGCGCGTATCTCGTTCTTTCTGCTCAACTTTGCTGGCTCACCTGGCGGTTTTGTAGTCCTTGCCTGGTTGCTCTGGTTTAGCACGGTTGAGAACCTTGAGGAACGTATCAACGCGCGCGCGCATACGAGAGTGCATGTAGGCTTTAGATGCCTTGATATGGTAGTGTAGATAATCACGGAAAAGTTCAGTTAGTGAGACGCACTTTTCCCTGGCTTCAGGGGTAGCAAAATGCCTTGGAAATAGCACTAGCCGTGAGGAAGAATGTCAGCAACGTCCATTGAGAAGCATAAGCCGGTACACTGTGGTGCAACATACCGAAAGTGACATATCCCACAGATTCGGAATCAAGCAACCCTTTCACCCCTCTCAATTCCATGGGTGGTTCACGATAAGTATACAAGACTTGTGGAGCAGATTGGATATTCAACTGCCGTCTCGCATCGACGAACTCTTGTAAGAATACTTTGCCAAATATACGATCAGTGTCTTCTTTGAACATGGTGGAGAATATGACAGTAACTCTGTCTGGCTGTGCTTGTACATATATAGCTTCCTGCTCTCTGTAATGTACCACCATTAATTGGGATTGTTTGCCTGCTTGTTGGGATGCAAATGCCTGCTCAAATGGAGCAGCAAGGGCGTTTCGTTTTAAGAGTGCAGCCTTGCGGATTAGCGCATCTAGGTCAGCATGATTGGGGCATTAGTACGCATTTATGATATTCGGGAGTAATGCGCATGCGGCCTCTCCTCAGCCAACGTGTGCAGCCTACCTTTGTCGGATGGCAACTTGGACAAATCAAACTTGAGTGCTACATCAAATCCACTTTGAGGCGGCGTAGCATAGTCTCCGTATTCTCTGTGGATGATATCGTTTGCACCATATGTCGCTAATTCCGAGTAACACTTCCATGCCATGGATAATACAAGGATGGACTTGGATTCAGTAGTTTCTAAGCGGTAGGACACACCGTCGAAATCGGATATGGCCATGACGATTTTCTCTGGTTCTGTACTATGATTTAACGCGGACTAATGAATGAACGAAACGGCAACAGGACGATGGCACAAAGTGTCTGGGCAGACCATCACCACTTACGAGTTGAAGCATTCCTTGAGTGTTTCTTCTAGAATCTTATTACTTGGCTCCAACAGTATCATGGCGCTTTATATATTGTAGACTAGACGGTATGGTCAGTCAATCAATCAATCGAGGGACAGACTATCGTGTTGGAAGCGGCGTGATGGCCCAGGTGGTAGAATGTGTCTGGTGTCTGGGGAATAAAGGCAGTACACCATATGCGACGACGGGGATCGGCGCTTGAATCAATCTGCAATGCAACGTCGGTAGCAGTCAGACAGCGCAAAAAAGAGAACAGGACGCTTGTCATGCTGTCTCTGAATGCATATGATATGCATGCACGTGGGGGGAGGGAAGGGGGCCGGGCACGTGGCACGTGGCGGATATTGGGACAATGGCCGCCCTGATTTGGTCTACGCCCAACAATGGGCTTGCAGCAACACTTCCTACTCGAGTCGGCGGCAATCCGTCTCTTATTCAGCGACGATTCAAGCGCGTGGCATGCTAATCGCGAGGATGACTGCCATTGTGAAGGACAAGGAGCTACTGCATAGAAATAGAGCTGGGATACGCCTCGAGGTAGCGCAGCCATCTCTCTCCTTTCGCTCATTGTCGCCACTGCGAATGTCGGCCATGCCGATCGGAACTCGCTACCTCATGGAAATCATCATGATAGGACTGGGCCAACTGGCCTCTTACTCCACTGGAAGACATAGACTCCACTTTCGCACTCCAGCAATACCTGCAAGAACTCATTCGACACGATTCATCCGCCATCGGTCGATTGATCCAAGTACCTGATACCCAAGACGAAGACACTTGGCAATATGAGCATTTGAGGTACACACCACCCTACTGCCATCGTGTCCTGACATAGCTGGCGACTACTGAAAACAATAGGCAGGCGTGCTTGGAGTTGAACGGGCTTGTGATCATGCTTGTCCCAGAATGTACTTTTGAGACATGTCCGGAGATGAAGGCTGATGAGTGGATGTATCTATGTGCTGCGCATTTGACCCCTCAGTCGGTATGCGGTGGTGTATTAGCCATACATAGCTCCACCTTGTTTGCTGATTCTTTAAAGCCAAGTATAGTGCTGTGCCATAGATTATATAATACATACCTTGGACGGTACCACAGCTTTGATGAATAATTTGAAGTTCTTCCCTTCAAGGTATGTATCACCGTCAGTATACTTGTATTCATATATTCAGTATGATTCTCGAGTATAGAATATCAATGTCTGATGGATGTGACAAACATTTCCAAAACGTTGCTCGTCGATTATACAGGATATTTGCTCATGCTTACTTTCATCATCGAGAGATTTTCGAAGAGTTTGAGGTAAGCGACCAAGTTCTGATCAGGCCACAAGGATTGCAGTTCAGTTCTGGAATCAATTCTCCAATCGAGCCGGGGATTAGCACTAATGGGTTTATATTTGAAAAACGCTGTCTCTCTAACAGTGTACTCCTCATATTTCAGGCGTCGACACATCTGTATGCACGCTTCCTAGCTTTCGCCACAAGATTTAATTTAATACAGCCCAAGCTAATCATCATACAGTCTTCCAATCAAAGCAGCACAAACAGTCAATCACCGCCAGAGGCCTGAACAGCTGAACTGTTAAGTATGTATGTCTGATTGTACATGTACATATGGCATGGTAATATGATATACAGAGTGGTGTGCTGGCGACTTTGGAAAGCTTAGGTTGTGAGGCGCCACTGATGCTTCTAATCCGCTTGTACACGTGGCTGTGAGTGTTGATAGCGTTTCATCGCGAGTGTTTTGTAAGACTACTAAGTCGCCAGTAGAGAAGCGGTTAATTGCAGTCGCATGCTTCCCTGACAGACATCCCTGAGATGACGCATCACGTGTAACATGACACTGTCTCGGAAACATTTCGCGTGTTGAGCCTCCTGTCAGATCCGTACGATCAACGATGATATTCTCAGTTTACGTGTCGCTTCCATTTCGTTCTTCCAACACGTAAGTTGCCATCGGGTCCGGCTTTTGCGGGCCTGACGTGTCAGTTGACTCATAAGTCGGCCAGCTCCCTTAACTTCACTAACAACAATCCAAGAAAAGCATCACCGTCTCACTATCTCTTTACATCATCGGATACCAGGCAAACAGCAGCAACAATGATCAGCATAGGCATAAACGGGTTTGGACGCATTGGTACGTTTCGGTTTCTCAGCTTGACATCTTTTGCACAATATACATCAATGTCAACGTATAAGCCTACCGAGTTCACTCAATCCATCAATCAACTTCCTAGGTCGTCTTGTCTTCCGTGCTTCATTAGAAAAGCCTGAGGTTCAAGTCATGGCTATCAATGACCCATTCATTGACTTGGAGTACATGGTGTATCTTGCCAAATATGATTCTACCCACGGAAGAATCAAGGCCGACATCCATGCGAAAAATGGCAAGTTGGTTGTAAACGGTAAAGAAATCACCGTATTCTCCAAGATGAGACCAGAAGAAATCGAATGGAAGTCTGCTGGTGCGGAATACATTGTAGAATCAACTGGTGCCTTCACTACTTCTGAAAAGGCAAGGGCACATATGAAAGGGGGTGCCAAGAAAGTCATCATCTCTGCCCCTTCTGCCGATGCACCCATGTTCGTTTGTGGTAAGTCCCTATCGGATCGTTGGTCTGGTTGACAGGTCTTGTGTGACGAGGAAGCCCGAATGATTCGACAAATCTATGGATGATAGTGGACGAAATGTTGCCATTGTCGGCCGATGCCTTGTTAGGAGTAATTGACACATCGATATTTAATGTGTAGGTGTTAACTTGGAGAAATATGACCCGTCCATGGAAATTGTGTCAAACGCGTCTTGTACTACCAATTGCTTGGCTCCATTGGCCAAAGTCATCAACGACGAGTTCGGTATCCAGGAAGCCTTGATGTCAACCGTTCATGCCGTAACCGCTACCCAAAAGACTGTCGATGGTCCATCAGGAAAAGACTGGAGAGCTGGTCGCGGCGCTGCCCAAAACATCATTCCAGCATCTACTGGTGCTGCCAAGGCAGTAGCTCAGGTCATTCCAGAATTGAAGGGTAAAATCACCGGAATGTCATTCCGTGTTGCAAACCCTGATGTATCTGTAGTCGATGTAACGATTAAGCTGCAGAAGGCTGCCAAGTACGATGAAATTATCTCGGTCATCAAGAAGCATGCTGATGGGCCATTGAAGGGTATCTTGGGATACACTGAAGATGAAGTTGTATCTAGTGATTTCTTGTCAGACACTCGATCTTCCATTGTTGATGTCAAGGCTGGTATTGCCTTGAATGACACGTTTGTCAAACTCATCTCTTGGGTATGTTGAATTAATGATTGAGGAAGACAACAACTGTTGCTTATATTTGAGCCAATAGTACGACAATGAGTACGGCTACTCCAGCCGGGTCATTGACCTTATCATCTACATGGCAAAGAAGGCAAGTATTGGATTATCAAGTTCCTGACCCACATGGGGTACTGACTTTCGTCGTCGAATGTAGGATGCTGGCAAATAAGCATCGTCATTACTTCTTGTTGAATATTAAGTAGTGAAGATATAGTTTGCAGGAATGCATACCTTAAAAATGACAGAGTTGTCTGAAAATAAATGTCCTCTGGGCATTCGAACAAAATTCATTGGTTGTATATTGGCGTGTGGAAGAAGCTGTACTCTATTAACAGCTCTGAACAATCGCATCGCACCCTCCCTCGATTGGCGGATTGGAGTTGAAAGCGATTCCACTGGCCGTATTGTTACCCATCACCCAATCCATACCTACTGCGTGATTTATGCTGAGTGCGAACTGAGAATAAGGTATTCCCATTATTGGTGGATACAGTCTCGATGCCTGTCGTTTCAGCTTCAACAAACGAGAGACCTGGAGTAGGAAAGCGACATTTCCAGCGCTAATCGACCCCTATGTCAGGTGCTTTTTCCGATTGACTTGCGTCGGGAAAAGGCTGGAGGCTGACTAAAGTGGATTAAAAGGTGACTAAAAGTTGGTTCTATTCTGTTTGCAATATTATGCAAAAGCTCTCTTATTTGTACCATTGGCTTTTCCCACGTCACACGCGTGAGTCACTGCGCGTGTGACACCAGCAGGTCACCGGTTCGCATCCCAGGTGCTGCCTGGCGTACTCTTTTCGATCACACCATCTTTTTAGAGGATTTTGGAGGGTGGTCATGACATGCTGGTGGTGTCGATCCACAGCAGAGATGAGACCAGGCCATTGGTCTTGAAGCTGGGTGTGCTGATGTAACGACGCTGGTTATTGTCAAGCACATATCTACTCTTGGCCGGCATTTCCGGAGGCAACAGGAAGACCTCGTCCAGCAAACGGTCTTTGGAGGGAACCTTCATAAAGCCAGCCATTGGCGCCTTCTTTGTAGCATTTGGACCGACACCAGCCACCTCTCGCACAATCTTTTGGAAAACCCTACATGAATATAATGTGAGACAAGGTTTTAGACGACTGAGCCAGAAATAGGTCACACATAATGGAGTACTGAACTGCAGCTCTATCATGTGCCCGTTTATACGATATCTTTTCGAATCCTCTGGAGTTCCTAGTAACTGTCGCCTTCAAATGTGGAATGGTTCGCGTCAATAACGGGATACCTATTCTTGTGGAGACTTTTCAGTCTGCTCTTTGATCCTATTATTTGCCAGCAGACAGTTGTTGCAAGCTGTGCAAGGGCAGTAGCTTTGTATCAATGATGAGTACAGCGCAACAAGTTTATTGCATTGGGCCCTCCCCCTCCCTCTTCCACGAACGCAAGCCTGCAGCGCGTGCGACTCAGCATTATTTTCTCCGCTTGTTTTTGCCAAGACACCGGAGAAACAGCAGGGATCCATCTGACCTCGGATGATTCTCGGAAGCTTTCACCAATCCACATTTCTGCAGCATGTAGAAAGCTGCAACTGTCACATACCCATAAGCGGTTTGAGCGATATCAAGCAATCATGGTATGTCCATCCGTGATTATGTAGTTGGCACACCACACAGACAATCATAGCCATCTCATATTGTCGCCAAAATAGGTCGCAACATATCAGGCATGGCCTATGATCGTTCACATCCTCGCTGTTGTCGGGGCCTGTTTCGCTTTCAAATCCGTGTTCGCCCCGCTCGTGTATTGGAAAGCAACCAAACAACATCATGCACCTACAAATGGCCACTGCTACCACGAGAAGCTCCAGTACATTATTGGATTCCTCTGCTATCTCTCCTGGGTTGTCTTTGTCAACCTCTCGCCCAAACACATGGGGGGGATGGACGCAGCATACCTAGTCGCAGTCGTGTTCTATGGAAACTACATTTTTGATTTAACCACGTATCTGATCCACTGGTGGGAGCTAAAACCAAGCTTCAGAAGTTACTATATTCTGCATCATTCTATATGTGTTGTGGTCTTGACGATTTGGAGGGCTGCTGCGGGAGACAAGAGTCTGGAATTGGCCTATAGTGTTGGATTCATCATCTGGATATCTGAGGTAAGGCGTCGTGGCTCTTAAACAGTTGATTCGCCTTGCTTGTCGTGCGAAATATATCTGCGATACGGGCGTGCTGACTCTGGAGCATCATCCTTCAATGATTAGTTACCGCTCGTATACCTCATTCAGCTCATCCGATTCTCATATCCTGCCATTTGGTGTACACCAGTGCAAATCTTCATGGTCATTTTGGCTGAATGCTGCTCCATCGCCTCGTACTTTTACGTTGGCTTCAACATTCCAAAAGAGGACGTGCTGACATTCCCAGTGGTAATGATCTTCATGATTGGGCTTGTCATGGACTGTGTGGATATGGGTGGAAGTCTGTACTGGTTGGCCATGAAAATGAAGAACAGGAAGAGCAAACGTAGTGCATTATCAGGGACTGGCGGTCTGTGTGTTGATACCAGTAAATCGGACGGACAACATGGTGCTTTTACGCCAGTCTCCCCGGCTAAGATCAAGTCACCGTAGGGTTGTGTATGGATTAGTGTAAAATAGGATTGTAGGATACAATAATTAATAATCAAATCAGATACACTCAGCCTCCTGAGCCACCTTCACGAACTAAGTCGCAGCATTTTGAATTACGATAGTGAAATGTGATTGAATCATTTACATTATACTGAATGAATACATAATACGGATATGCAAAGTGCCAAGTGATATTATTATACATGACCATGCGATATTATCTACTATTACTACAATTCCTCTAGTGCTACGAGATAGATGTTTGCTGTGCGACCTATTATATTGCGGTATCTATGTATCTATGTACACACCCCCCTGTTCTGGTGCAGTTGCTCAGATTCGATGGAGCTCAAGACTACCTTTTGTAGTCTGGCTACGAGCGCTCTGCCCAATCCCGTGACTCCAGCGAGTAGTGGCACAACTTCCGGGAAAACCTAGATCTCGGGAAAAGTAATGGAGTAAAACATACATAAAAACGTGCAGTATCTCGTCATTCATGCAAAGTGGGCTTGCGCGCCAAATGTTCACAAACTCCCACAATGAGAGACAAAATCACACTGAAACAACATCAATACGTACTTGGCCTTCACGGGCATGCATGCGCTGGAGTGGATGTTGCAGTCTTTCCTCGGACGAGACGGCCATCCCTCCTCACCCAACGGGGCCTGGGTGCCCTGGCCATGCTCGATTTAGTTGCTCGAATCATTGCTGCTAGCCTACGCAAGATTTCGCTTTTAATGTCTCTTTTACAAGATGCACAGAAAAAGGCGAGGAGAAAGGAGGGCGGCCAGACTGGCATTTATAAGATTGCTTGGCTACAGTGGTACATCGAGTGGACTCTGACATGGTACCAGGGCAAAGTTCCTGGAATAAGGGATTGTACCTCAAAGTCAAACCTCGTGATTGAGCTGATCGGAGCTGTGCCGTTGCAAATTTGTGGCCTGACTACATTTACGTACGTTTGTTGCTCTGACTAACTAATTAATTGCAAACTCTATTAAACGTGCAGCCAGTGTTATACACACCTGGTGTGCGGTTTGTGGTATCGTAGTGCCAATCAACTGCCGCACTCGAACATACGACACTGCTAAAGCCCAGGAGGGAGCGATCGTGAACGATCTTGCATATAAACAGTCAGAGGATCGATCTCTTCCGTCAACGCATTCTCTTCCGTCTTAGTCTCATAGCACCTACCACCGACCCACACACCCACAAGGATCGACCTGTGCCAATTACAACCGAGTGGAAGGACACCTGAGTGTCATAATGAGTTTCGTATCGGCAGGGGCCGAGCACACCGTCAGTATACCTTTCCGGCTCGCATTGAGTGTCGATCCGTCGGCAAGCTTGCGGACACTTACGGGAGAGCATGTCGTTCTCCAACCGAAATCGCCCGAATCGACGGCCTCTCGGGCCCCTCCGTCTCACCAACAAGGGACGAGGCTTTCCACGGAATTTCGGCAATACCTTGCAGAATTTGTAGCAACGTTTTTACTAGTCTTCTTTGGTATCGGAGCTGTTTCTTCGGGTGCTATAGCTAATGCTTTGCAGGGCCTATGGCAGGTAACTTGTGCACCTATCTATTCACAACCTCCACTGGTTGTTTGCTAACCAAATGTATTCATTAGGTCGCTACAGTATGGGGGTTTGGTCTTGCTTTGGCGATATACGTTAGTTCTCATATCTCGGGGGCACATTTGAATCCGGCAATGACGCTTGCATTGGCCGTGTGGAACGAGTTTCCTTGGAACAAAGTACCTGGATATATCTTGGCGCAAGTACTGGGCGCGCTAGTTGCTGGTGCTGCGTAAGTCGATAAAAAGTATTTGAACCCAAATCGAGGTTTTCCTCCGACTGACTGGTCGTCCATTCTAGAAATCTGGCCTTATATGGCAGCGTCATTGCAGACTTTGAACTGCAGCACAACATAACACGAGGGTCTCCAGAATCAATTAGATCAGCAATGGCATTCGGAGAATATTTTCCCAATCCAGCTGCCTTCTCGAACCCCAATCTCGTCTCGACTCAAGTCGCATTTATTGCAGAAGTGCTCGGAACTGCAATCTTAGCATTCATGATATTCAGCTTGACAGATCGCCGGAACAAAACATTGGCAGGTAGCGAGGCCGCAATACCGTTTCTCATTGGCTTCACAGTCGCTGTCCTCATCAGCGTGATAGCTCCCTTGACTCAAGCATGTCTTAATCCTGCTCGAGATATTGGGCCAAGAATCATTGCCTACTATGCAGGGTGGGGGAATGTGGCATTCGGCCCAAGTAGTACGTTCATTGTGTATTATGTAGGACCCATTGTCGGAGCTCAGATTGGAGCGGGCTTCCAGGTCATGGCATTCCGCTGAAGCGTATTAGCGGAACGTTAGATAATGTGAGGATGTGATCCCTTGACCGGACACCGAGGGTAGTGAGATCGAGGTATATTGGATGTTCATCAATGCCAAAGCCTTTGTCGTTTGTTTTGTGCTGTTATTGGTTCGTAGCAATAGAGTTCTCTGTGGATTTCAGATTGTTCATGATACATTGAGAATGAAGATGCCATCGACGGCGGAAATTCGATGGGCTAGCGCTAATGGACAATGTACTTGCCACAAAGTCAGGTCTTCCAGTACCATTGTTTTAGATGAACAACGCGATTGCATTCCCTTCCGTTCGCTCACGGGAATTGCCCAGATTGGAAGGAATGAAAGCAATTTGGACAGAATCTCATTTCCTGGCAACTCCACGGATTTACTCGGAGTCAGCTCCAGTACCGTAATGCCTCGAGTGTTGGCGGAGGCATACCTGTGGCATATGTATACGTAGGAAGGAGGAGTAGAGGAAACATCAATTATATTATCCAGTATATGCTTCAGTAGCGCGTAACCGAGACTAATAATCCAAGAAATACTCTTCCATTCATACAATATGACTAGATGGTACATCGTGTCCGGCGCGATGCCATTGTCCAGCTGGACGCGACACAGCCAGTCTTGTAAGGCATATGTCGCGTGCACTGTACATTGGCATTCCAGGGCCATCGCAGACAAGCTTGACCATCACGCGCACCACCCACCGACCGTCACGCCGTGCCAACAAGTTAACCAAGCACCAATCACGATGCTGCTAACAGTCAAGACAAGGACGGGGAAATCTCTCATCCAGAAGCTGGAGCTCGCCAAAGACGACCAAACCGCAACAGTGGACGATGTCTGTCAAGCAATCCATGCAAAGAGTACGTTCATGGTCGCCATGTATGCCGGCATGCCAGTTCAAGATGCAGTTTATCATTGCATTGCGTCCGGACCTAACTCTACACTGCATGTGTGTAGTACCTAAATTCACCCCAAGCCGACAACGGTTGACATTCGGTGGGTCCATGCATCAGCCCACCGATAGCAAGCTCGTGTAACATCTGTGGTGCGGTAGGCGACAATGCTGTCCTGCAGAAAGGAACTCCCTTGTCAAAGTATAATGTCAAGGACGGCGGTCAGTTGGTTGTTCATACGAAACAAAGCAATGCGCTGACAGCCACCACCACCACCACGAACAGACACCATCATATTCAAGGATTTGGGTCAGCATGCTCAATTCCAACGCTTTGACAGCTCCGTCCTGTCGCTCCCGTCAACCCCGTGCACTCAAAGTGGGACGACAACATAGGTCTGCAAATCTCTTGGACGGCGGTCTTTGTCCTTGAATACCTTGGCCCGATTCTGATTCACCCGTTATTCTACTTCTTCCCACAGCTGTTCTATACAGCTGCGCCGGCTCCCCGCACCACCATTCAAAAGTGAGTCATCGATGTTGTTATCGTGCAACCACACTCGTATTGATACCATACGCACGGCTACACCATAGTGTCACGCTGATTCTCACAGTGCTCCACTTTATGAAACGAGAATACGAAACCCTGTTTGTGCATCGCTTTTCACTGGAAACCATGCCGCTCATGAATCTCCCAAAAAACTGTGCCCACTACTGGTTCTTTTCTGGCCTGTTGCTAGCCCACGCCACATACCGGCCTGGATTCAACGGTGGTGTCGCAGGGGGCATCGGCTCTGGCGCTGGCCTGTATGTGCTGATTGGGGTGTGGATGGTGAGTGCCGGTTTACCGTGCGTGTGTTCTGGCGCGACCAGAGACACGCGTGGTGTGCACCCAGCTGACAGCTTGACCATAGTATGCAGAGATATCAAACTTTGTAACGCATCTCACCCTCCGCAATCTGCGACCGCCTGGCTCCAAAGTCCGGAACATCCCCCACGGCTATGGATTCGCTCTGGTCGCGTGTCCCAACTACCTGTTTGAAGCGCTGGGCTGGGTCTCTCTCTCCCTGATCAACGGTTCTGCCGCCAGTACGTCCCTGTTGCTTCCGCGCTTCCGGGTTTTTCAGGGTAACAGCGCGTTGCGCATCACAGGCTGGCTGTTCACGGCGCTGGGCACATGGCAGATGTATGTGTGGGCAGTCAAGAAACACGACCGATACAAAAAAGAGTTTGGACTGCAATACCCCCGCGGCCGAAAAGCCATGTTCCCATTCATAGCCTAAACGGGCCGCCTCTAGTGGTCGGGCCGTACCGACACCTGATCCTTGCAAATACAAGTCAGTGTCAGAATCACAAACACTGCCCATGTGAATAAAAAATGCGAGTACTATATACAACGAAAAGAAACGGGATTACGTCTCTACACGCGTGCCCACCCCTGCCCGACGAGTCAGGGGACCAGGTCCATTGCTACTCTGTACACATCCAGCACCATGTCCACGTTGCGCCATACGCATTCTACACTTTCCGCTCGTCACCAATGTCCGCAGACCCGGTCTGGTCTCTCCCGCTCCCTCTCGTCCGATATCGGGCGAGTCGCTCGTAGATGTTGCTCAAACCAAGCAGCGCCAGTCCCAAGACGATCGCAGTGCCTATCCCCGCAAAGATACCCTCGATGACCGTCGTCGTGAATTCATCGGTGGACGGTGGCCCTGTATGGTTCGTGGGACTCGTCACAGACATGAGTCCTATGACTCCAGACGGAGACGGAGTTGGGAATGTAATTGCGGCGTCGGATGGTGTCTTCAGGACGACGTGCTCGTCAGGGGAGCCTAGTTCTGCTGTTCGTGAAAGTGCGACATGTTACCTTGGTCGGACGTACCAATGCCCTGCACTTCGTCCGCTGTTGAATATACCACGCATTTCGGTGGCCCGTCGGCGTGATGAACGGGGTGCGCGATCAATAACAGTAAATTGGCATCGACTATATCCTACATTCGTCACGCCTGATGCATCACACAGCTGTGGAGATGCACGTGTATTCATACAAAGTAGACTAGAAACCCTCGGCATTAACCTGGAAGTTCTTTTTCAAATCTGGAGGCAGCTGCTCCAACACTTCCTTTGCAGCTTCAACTAATCTGTCATACTGGCTGCCAGTCGGTATCAAACCTGCAACCACTTTGATCCTTCCCCCACTATTAGCACCACCACCACCACCACCACCATTAGGATTACTATTACTACCATTATTTGTTGTACTATTATTACTACTGTTCTTCTCATCAAATGTCCTTAGATGCTGCGTTGATCCTCTAAGAGAAGTTACAGACGCACTTGCTACATACGAATCTGCATCTTCTAGTTGCCACACAGTTTCATACATCTCCATCTCACCATAAATCCTCATTAACAAATCGATACATTCTACATCACCACCAGCAGACATTCTCTGTTGGGTGACCCATGCGGACACATTGCATTCGGTCAACACCTCTAGATACTTCATTCTCCAAATTCTATTCACTTCCGCTATCCGTCCTCTAAGCCATGACGCAAAGTTCGGAGACTTGAGAAACTGTCTATAGAGCTCCACCACTGGGCGACGGGCACTTAAACCAAGTTGAGGTGGAGATGATTCGACCGATTTGAGGAATGAATCCTGTTTGAAGGGCCTGATTTCTGGTTTTGACTTTAATGTCGACAGTGTCCTGCTTGAGGCCATATGAGTGTCTGACAATGACGAAAACAAACGCCTACTAAGTACGTACATCCTCACTGGCGATCCAACGACCAAAGCTTCAAAGTGACGATTCAAGGGCTGGAGAAAACGTTCGGCCAGCTCCACAAAGTGCCGCCGAAGCATATTATCAAGCCCATGGGCTAGATAATTGCCAATAAGTTGGGAACCACAGCAAACCAGAAAAGCAAGGCAAACCGTACCAGGATGACCTCGTATGCCAGCCTCAGCTACAGATCTAATCAGTTTTCTATCCTTGCTGAAGAAAGACTTGTGCTTGGTTGTTACCGACTATAAAGTTTCAAAGGGACATGAGCGACTCGGCATTTTGGACAAGTCTCACTCCATACCTCGATAGTAAGTTCAGGCATAGAAGCAACCAATGCTTCATAACTCAATTCTGGTCGTCTCAAAGTAACAGAGGATCCTCTCTCTGATCCTAATACTCCAGGTTTCATTTTTGGACTGTGTGTCACGTTCTTGGGCGGAATGTACCCAATTGGGTATCCACGGCCAATCCCAACGATATCACTTCCTTGAGCCGGTATCTCAGGAGGATGGACGTACTGCAGCCCCTTGGCGACTCGAATGATATTCGGCCAATGCTCCAAGACTTTTCCAAAAACTGGGTTGGTAACTCCCAACACCGTTGCACCAGATGGTGTCTAGACGCGTTTCTAGAGTTAAGCCACCTCTGCTCAAAAAAGAGTGGCGTTCAATTCATCTAATCTTACACACCTTGCTCCGATTGGCGAATGTCTTGAAGTCATCATCCTGTATTGTGAAGTATGGCCTAAAGTCCCCTCCAAATGCGATCTAGGTATGTCAAAACGATTCAGACGATTGTTCAGGATTCCCGTATCATACGGAATCTGTCTAACACATGTGCTCACAGGTTTGATGAGCTCAATCAAAGCCCATACCACCTCACTGCAACATCTAGGATTATCAGCAACCACAAGGATGGGTTCACCAATAATCATCAACTCCCAACAAACCCACAACATCTCCAAAGAGGAGGAAAACAATCTATACAGTTTGGCTGGGCATGCAATTTCTGCTTGATTGTAACCGCTGTGCAATGATGCTGCTGCTGATGATGATGCAGGCTTTGAATCAGACGGGCTATTAGCCAATTTAGGTATGATGCGGGGTGCTATTGGGAAATACTGTACAAACCGATTTGAAGGAGGTATTGAGAAAAAAAGTAGGGTTCCCGAAAATGGTAGTTCCAGCGTCGTAGAAGAGTACCCTGTCTGTGGCGATAGGAAAAAGGGAGGCGGTGGCCTATGGATGCACGAGTGTGTCGGTATGAAAGCAGTAAACACCGCAAACACCAAACCTTGCTCTCATACCAACTAGCGACGTCATGACAAGCTGTATCCAGGAGAGCTCTAGCGGCAGACATCTTCCGCATCTTGGTTTTACGATCGTCCACGAGCGCGTCCATGAATGTGGGACCAATCACAGACATTAGCCGCAACATAAGACCGGGCCATGGATGCGACGTTAACAAAACCAAGGATTTCTGAATTGTGCATCCGCATTAGCCAGGTGCCTTTCTACAGAGACAAGACGAAAGTACCTGAAAGTAGCCACGTCGTATTTCTGCATCCTTTTGTTGTCTGAAGAAAACATAGCCATGTAAGAAAGAGTCATGATCATGAGTCGATGAGATCTGAAGCGGTGGCGGTGGTCCTGTTAAGTCTCTGGGACCTGCTGCGTCGGCTGTGGACTTGTTGGATGATGACGATTTGGGAAATTCTGATGAAGCACGGATTCTAAAGCAAAATGTCGAATCGCCCAAGTGTATCTTTGAATTGGAGTCAGGAAAGGCTGAAAAGCAGATATTTTTACGTTGACATTCGCTGAGATTGACTGGGGGATATATCAACTCCATAGCTATAATTAGTGACAAGTAAGCCCAGAGTTGGACTTCTCGAGATTGATCAGAGCACACTATACCCTGTCCAAGCTCCAGATCAAAGTTGACCACACAAAAACACAATATCCATCGCCGGAACGACTTAAGCGACAATGCGTTCAGAGCATCATCAGCAGACGAATACGGGATAGACCTTGTGGAAGATGTAGAGCCACTTCTCATCCGCCTCACGCCTTCGAATGATGCTGTACTACTTCCAGCAGAGGCTGAAAGAAGATGGCTCGAATCAGTGGTGTCGTGGCGAGGCGGTATTAGTGGTCCATCGGATAATGTTATATTTGGTGATGGCGGCGCACTATCATTGATATTTACGGTTTCAAATACTTCCCCGTAGTCGCTACCGCTACCGCTATCGAGTGAGTCCGTAGCCGATTGGTATGCCATCATATCATCTGTGTCGGATGCGTTGCCTGGGCCTTGGAAGGACACCTCAACGTCACTATTGTCGGATGCTAGCGTTCCGCTGCTGGTACGGATATGACTTGTATCGGCAGCAGGGCGCAATGCAGACATGGCTGTCTCTGTGAGCTGCATTGACTCTATGAGCGGTGGGGGAACGGTATCGTCAGTGGGAGTTCGGATAGGCGCAGAAAGGTTTGGCGATGATCTGTTTCCCACAGAAAATTGAGAGCCGGATAACAGAGATAAGGCTATGGCTAGCGGAGGAGATGCAGTTCGGTTTCTCAGAGAGGACAGAGCCTATTGTGAAGTGTATATTTAGTCTTGCTGCTCAGGACAAGTTTGGAGATCTTCTCATCTCATTAATCAGCTGGAAGACGGCAAGATGCTTATGGCGACGTCCACGGATCTGCGGGCTCATAGCAATCAGGCCATAACATGTCAGGTGGGTGAACTTCCAGATTCACCCAGGCAGGAGGGCAAGTCAAATTACAGGTGCGATGTCATGGACGTCAATGGAACTTACAATGTCGCTGCTACAGGACCTAGCGAGGCTTCTTGCAGATCCTGGTCGTTCAGTAGGGCAGGCAGCAGAGTTGCGGTGTCCATGACCATCTAATGGTACGTTTGGAGATGATGGTTCCTGTGGCATGGAGACGTCATCCACATTGGCAGATGGCGACGTGCTAGTGCGCACAGCCTGCGCTCTTGATACCTGTGGGTCCATTTAGCCGTATTGCCATCTGCTCTCAGCTAATAAGCTCGCTCGGCGTGTGAGGAATAAGGTCGGTCGGTCGGTCGGTCAGGAGGCCGATCAGCCGGGTCCGAGCACACGACGGGGGGACATGGCATACTGCAATAGCGGGGCCCCGTCTGCCGCGGGCCGAGACGCACCCACATGCCGCTGGCCGTTGGCCGTGGGTTCGGACACCACCAGCGACAATGGGCACGGTGCATGTAGCTCCAACTACAAGCCAGCGTGCCATGTCACAATAACCGTACATGTCATGATTATGGGCGGTGATAATCAAGAAGTCGCTCCGCATAGACGGACGGAAATGTGAAAAGTGCCACCAAGATTTGCCTCTTCGGGCACAGCTACACCGTTTCGGTTCTACAGGAATTAAGCTGCACGCCCCCCTCCCATCCATAAACAGGCTCACGCACGACGGAGATTTGGCCTCGTATCATCGTCAATACGCGTAGCTGGCTGGATATACCTCGTCACCTGCGTAACTTAGACACCCATTGTCCTGTATCGTATGTAGGTAACCTGATGATGGGAGAGTCTCCAGCCGAGTCCCTGTTCTCCGACAGAGTGCCGGTGACAATCAAGCCAGCTGCTCCCATCATACAGTCTTCAGCATCACCCGGACTGCTGCCATCATCGTCATCGCCACCACACCGTCTGCCTGTCATAGACTCCCATTTCCAAGAGAAGAAGCATGCTGGAATCACCATTCAACTCGCATTATCCAGCAAACATTCCAGCAGACTGAAGGTATGCTTCTCTCCCTCTTTTCGTCGCTCATGCAACTGCGTCTGGCATCACAAAGCTCACTGACCATGACTTCCTATGCATCCTCAAATCACGTCCATAGGTTTTGGAGATTCAGTTAACAGACGAATCCGATCCTTTCTTCCTCTATCAACTGGACATTGGCGAAGACGATTTCCATGCACTCAAGTCGGAGCAGAATCTATTGGTGGATTTTGCTCACTTTCCGGTCAAGTTTATCGAGTTATTAGAGGAATGCATCGCCTGTCGTAACGATGACCATCCAAAGTAAGCCCCGTCCCACGTTTTCACGCCAAGGACAATTTGGCTGGCAAACGCGTCGAGTGTGTCCACTTATCGACTATGCTAACATAGATTTCTGGCTCAACTGATCACTGATTCGTCGTCCCGCCATGCAATCTTCAACGTAGTGGAAACAAATACATTTAAAGCCATAACACATCTGTCACTTCACTTTATTCCTGGAAACGATGCCGCCGTAAAGACGTATCTGGCCAATCTAGTCAGGGAGTATAAGGTACGTATCCTGGCCGTGTCGTGGTCCATGTACCCATTCTAAGTGGCACCATCCACGCATTTTGCTGCTTTTGCTTACAACTGCCTACATGGATATAGGGCGAGACGGCTTCTTTACGATCTCAACTATCAAATACAACAAACACACTAACCTCGCGGCTAAGAGAACAAGAATCAATGTTAACATCTTTGAATGCAGAATTGGACAAGTTGAAAATATCCTCCACCCATTCGTCGTCGCAATTGCAAATATTACATGCGGAAGAGCTGGCGAAAGAGAAGGAGAGAGCACTGCGTGAACGCGAAGCGGAGCGGAGACATTTAGAGAAAGAGAGACGAGACTGTGAAGTCAAGTACGAAGAACAGGTTAGTCAGTTGCGCCACAACATACAAGACGGGCATTACATACTTATTCGAGATGTATAGCTGAAATCCCTGAGTCAGAAGCATACTGCATTAACCACCACCCATTCGCATTTACTGTCACACACCCAAACACTGGAAGAACGGCTCTCGAATGCATCGCGACAAACAGAACAACTGACTCGTGATCTGGCTGCTGCCAAACAGGAGTCTGATAGAGCTACCGCTATGAATAGATTATTGGAAAAGACAAAGGCTGACTTGGAACGTGAGATAAATCATCAAAGAGATGAGTTGAAAGGCGCAGAGAAACGCGAGCGTGAAAGGGAGGACGGGGTTAGAAGGCAGGATGAGGCCTTGCAAGCTGTGGGCGAGCAGAAGGTGCGTCCTCATCCAAGACTTGGAGGAGAGCCCGGGGTCACCAAGCTCCTTGACCGTGTTTAGGGCAAGCTGGAAGACGCTCTCGAAATGTACAAGGCCCAGAATGCTCGTCTGGAAGAAGGATTAAGGAAGGCGAGTGACGAGATCAACAAGGTGGGCCCAGAACGTATTACGAAGAAACATGTATCTCCCGACACCTTGTACCTCCTCTGAATGTAGGGCAATGAGATTATTCGACGACTACAGTCAGAGTTGAAAGCGGCAAAGTCCAAAGTAAAGCTGAAGAATGTAGTTACTCTTCAACAAGAGAAGCTGCTGGATGAAAGAGCTGCGACAATTGATCAACAAAGCAAAGACGTCACAGCTATGAAAGAATCCTTACAAAAGAAGACCGAGGAAGCCGAATCGCTCCAAGCCCGAGTTGAAGAGTTGACGAAAAAAGTGGACGAGGGCAGACATATTATCGAGGACAATAACCATGGTGTGTTTGGCTGGTCAACACTGAGAAAATGTTCGATTCTATATCAGCCAAGTCTCCTGACATTCGCCTATTTAGTGATTGAATGGCTGCACAAACAACTAAATGAAGACGCATTGAGCCGGCCTTTGGGTGTAACAGGTGGGTTTGGAGCTATCGATTTTGAAAAGTATACGTCGGATTATCCAAAGGTAGGATTACAATGGCCGCGCTCATCTTCACAGCTAATGCGATAAAGAAAATGTAGCAACGAACATCACCTACGTCATACAGACCACGATATACAGCAGAACCAGAGTCCAGAACATCCCCGCCCAGTGGTGGTGTCCCGCTCAAATATGCACCGTACCAGTCAAATAGTAATCCAAATCGACTGAATTCACGATCACCGCCGAGAAGTAGTCACATACCAGCCGGTGCAAACATTGGTGTGAATACAAACACTGCAACGGGACTAGTAGGAAGTAACATTCCAGGTAGCTGTGCAGGGCAACAGCATAGTCCGCTTCTAGCAGGTAGTCGATCTCGCGTTACAGATAGTGGAGGCGGGAATACAAATACGGTGAACGCGGTAGCTGGTACTTCAGGACGTTGGCAGCCCGGCATAAAAACTGGGTTGCGTGATGAAATCATGGTAGGTAATTCGCGATCAGGAGCAGTGCCTAATGCGGCAATCGGTAGAAATACTAGTAACATCCAACTGTCTGCACAGCATAATGCCATTGGCACAAATGGTGCGATAGGAGGGGGTGGTATGGCGCATGCAACGAACGCTCGTGAAGAGGCATTGGGTGGTACTAATCGTGTCGCCGGTGGAATCAAATCGAACTACTTCTAATGCAGTCTGCATGGGGGAAGGATCGTCGTCGGGGTTTTCCTTGGAACAGACTTATTTTCTTGTACTTATGTGAATCTAAATGTATTTTGTGGATATGGTTGATGTGTTCTCCAGTGGTCATCAAGTGCGAAAGAAGCTACAACCTGACATAGCAGTAGTGTTCGCTTACTGCAGTATATTTAATGTCTAGTCGCAGCAATATACAGAGCATGTGCGTGCGTGCGCGAGCGCTAACGTCTCTGCAGCACTGTGATGCAGGAGGTACAAATGTGCCGATTTCAGCTGCAGCAGATAGGACATCGCATGCGAAATACCATGCTTGGGAATAAAGCAGCGTCATTATTAGCTGCATCGGCGACAGCACGAGCCACCACGTTGCGCCATGCCATCGCCAAGACCTGTGCAGCCTGCAACAGCAAACAAGCTTCGTGTAAGCATGTTTTTCATTCCCTCCATCATCTACTCCAGGGATGATGAATCTCACTCCAACCGTCTGTAGATGCCAGCATGCCCTCTCAACAGCCCCAACCCACCATCGGCGGTCCCAGACTACCACCACATCTAATCCACGCAACCCTTCGCCAGCCCAAACTGTCACAGCGAGGAAACCCCAAAGACATCAAAACCCAGTTCCTGTACGCCCTGTACACATCCATCCTGCCCAAGCGCGTCGTCATGGTGCTCCAGCTCAACGCCGTGAACGTCGCCGAATACCATTTGCTCAACCGCGAGTTTAAGAAGCAGGGCATGAACATCCTCAAAATCCGACTCGGCATATTCAGAGCCGCGGTCAAGGGCTATTCAGACCGGGGCACCATGAGCTGGGTCGGCGATATCCGCGATCCCGTGTCGCCGGATGGCGGGCCGCCGCACACGATCGAGAGCAGAGCGGCGGGACGCAAGCTGGCTGCAATGCCCGTCGGGCACACCGCGATCGTGTTCGCAGATGTATCGCGCGAGACAACGCACGCCGCTGTTCTCAAGGACGTCAACCAGGTCATCCACACAGTCAAGCCATTCCCAGGCAAAGTGATGATAGTCGGCGCGAAGGTCGACAGCAGTGTCTTCAGCAGAGAAGAGCTCGAGCATGTGGCGACGCTGCCGTCGCTGCCCGCGTTGAGAGGCGAGTTGGTGGGATTGCTGCAATCCCCTGCCGCTGCGCTACTGGGACATTTGAGCGCCATGGAGACGATGACGGGGACGTCCCTGGTGTCGGCATTGGAGGCTAGAGGGAGTGAAATTGTGTCATTGCTTTCCAGACACAGTATGAACCACGAGGGCAGAAGTAGTAGTAACAGTGAGGCCTCATGACACGTTCTGCATGTACATGTATGCGGGCAAAGACCTCACGACGTCTATTTGCTATTTGTCTGTACTACCGGAGATGGACATGATGCACCATCACAAGAGTGATCCAATAGATACTCCGTCTCATTCCTGGGGCAGCTTCGTCAGCCTGTCTCTCGCAATAGCCATCATTTCGGATAGCCCCGTCTCCAATTCCTGGTCTGCTTGGTTGTTCAATCTGCCTTCCATAACTGGTATGATTTGCTTGCGCGGCCGGCCAGCCACAAACACCACGAATTTGAAGCCAAACTGATTCTCATACGTTTTATTCAGCTCAGCTAGAATCGTGTTTACTGCTTCATCTTCCGACAGGGGCTTTCCGAGTGGTGCGCTGGGTGGTTGTGACGCGTAGCCTTGTTCGGCGTATGATAAAGCGGACAGTGTTGCTTTTGATGCACCGATGCGTGGGTGCCTGAAAGAAGTGGTATGGGTTGTACCGTCAGTATGAAGCGTAGGTATGACGGTCCAAACATCAACTCCGGCTTGAGACATACGCATTGATTACTTGGATTCTCTCATCTCTCGACAGGCCTCCAATCGAAGCTTCAGCCTGGTCAATCAATGCTTCATAGCTCGCATACGGTCGAGCAGCATACAATGCATTCGCCAGTGGCGGTGCTGTTTCAAACAGGATATTGATAATCTCGAGGAACGCGTCGCGCGCTAGGGTATTCAGTTTGGTGATCCTCGGTATGGTCGCCGGTTTGCCTGTTGACATTCTCTAGGTTGTGCTGCAGTGTGTTTGAATTTGAATTGTCCGTCCGTCCAAGGTGTTCGCAATGCGTTCGAGTAGCAGCACATATTTACAAATGCAGGTATATTATATGTCAGGAAGCAGAGATGGGCGCAACGCACATACGCTCGTATAGACTCCACCATACGTCACACATTTCTAACAGCGGGCGCAACACGAGCAGGCTCTACAGGCACGCTCGGAATGCTACCCAAACAATCCAAAAACTGCGCACAACTGCATATACGCAGTTGTAGTTAACGTGTTTCAAGCCCCGCGTCTAGATATTCAGCAATGAAATGTTCAGATACGCGATTGACGAATAAAGTCATGGTTTTGAGGTCGGACGGGAAGACTTGTGCGACGATGGGTGCTTGCTTTTTGCATTTGGTCCATGAATGATGCGAAATCATCAGCTAGTGCGGAGGAAGTTTGCTAGCTACCCGTGAGCTATCTCGCGCTCGGGTGCAAAAGTTTCTTTGGCACGGGCTTGACGGATAAAAAACGCAAAAGATCACTGATTCCAGACGAAAAAGACGTGCCGTGGCAATAGCGAATAGAGGTAAGCATGCGTCGTACAGTGGCCGACAATCACCGGTTGTCTATCATACTTAATTGGATGTCTGTCCTTATTCTTGCTTGGGCATCCAGAAGCGCCGACGCTGCAACAGACGGGCGCATATTAAATAGAGCTGAAGCTAATCAAAGTCGATATTCATCAGCTTGGAGAGAGTAGATATCCTATCGTCCATCACTTGCACTCCGGAATCGGCCTATCTAGCCTTTCCTGACTGTAGCCCTTGTCACCTTCGCAAACCAGCCTGAAAGCTAATCATCAGCCATTCAACAACTTTAGCATCATAGACAATAGCATAGTATAAGTCCAGAACTCAACCCAGCAATTGTCTGCACCATACGATTGGATGGCCCAAGATCTCATTCTCAGCAACATTCACATCAAAGAAAAGCTTCAAACGAACGATTGCAAGGAACAGGAAATCAAACCCGAATTCGTGTCTTATGCCAGTGTCATCCCACAGCCACAAGGTCTCTATGATCCGGATTACGAGAGGGACGCTTGTGGTGTAGGTTTCATTGCCAACATAAAAGGAGTTGAATCCCATGCCATTGTACATGATGCTGCTGGCATTCTGTGCTCATTGACTCATAGAGGTGCTGTAGGCGCAGATGCAAGAGATGGTGACGGTGCCGGTGTCATGACGGGCCTCCCTCATGCACTCTTTGCCAACGAATGTCGGCGTCTGTTTGGCATTGACCTACCACCAAGAGGTAGATATGCTGTAGGAAACATATTCCTCAAACCTGATCATGAGGTCCTGCAATCGTCGCAGGCGACGTTTGAAGGTATTGCCCGTAGTTTAGGTTTGACAGTCTTGTGTTGGCGTGATGTTCCGAGGGACAACTCGGTCTTGGGCTCAGTAAGTGTTTGATCATATTTATTGTTATGCCGACAATGCAAGGTGGGCATGGGAAAGTACAGTGCCGAAGGACTAGCAGCGTCTCGCGGATTCTGACCCCCATCGGCTCGAGTCGGCGAAAGTGACAGATCATGCGAATATCACTCATCGATCCGATGCACTAATAAAATACATCTCTGTAGATATCACTCACTAGAGAGCCCGTCATATTACAACCATTTGTCACCTCGATTGACCATTCAAAGTTTGACCAACAGGCTTTTGAACGTGATCTGTATACATTACGAAAACAAGCAACCAACACAATCACTTTAAAGAATTGGTTTTACATCTGCTCCTTGACTCCCCATCACATAGTGTACAAGGGTTTGTTGTCACCCGTCCAAGTCTATAAGTATTTCATGGATTTAGAGAACCCGGAGTATGTCTCCCATTTTGCCTTGGTTCATTCCCGCTTCTCAACGAACACCTTCCCGTCATGGGATCGGGCTCAACCAATGAGGTGGCTTGCCCATAATGGTGAAATCAACACCGTCAGAGGCAACAAGAACTGGATGAGAGCTCGTGAAGGTGGTCTCAAGAGTGAAAAGTTTGGCGAAACTTTGAATACCCTTTTTCCCATAGTAGAAGAAGGCGGGTCGGATTCCTCCGCCTTTGATAATGTATTAGAATTACTTGTCGTAAATGGGGTCTTGTCACTCCCTGAAGCCATCATGATGCTAATCCCGGAAGCATGGCAGACGCAAACTAACATGGAACCGGCCAAGAGAGCCTTTTATGAATGGGCTGCGTGTTTGATGGAGCCTTGGGATGGTCCGGCCCTATTCTGTTTCTCCGATGGTAGATACGTTGGTGCCTCTTTGGATCGTAACGGATTACGCCCATGTCGTTACTACATAACCAATGATGACACCATGATATGTGCTTCTGAAGGTAATTGAATTGATTTATTTTCGCCGTCTCGTTAGCTTGGATATTAGTGTTGTATCATTCCAGTGATCCTCTCTAATAATCGCACCAATTTGCATAGTCGGTACTGTCTTTGTACCTCCTGAAGCCGTTGTTACAAAAGGCCGTTTACAACCTGGTAAAATGCTGCTGGTTGACACAATGGAGGGCCGAGTTGTAGATGACCGAGAACTAAAAATGAAGACTGCCACGCGATTTCCATTCGAAAAGTGGATCGATAACCAAATATTCACCCTCGATGATATAACCAACTGGGCAAGGTCATACAGCCTCTTGAAAAGGCAACATGTAGATTCGACTTCGCTAAGTGAAGATCCTCGGATGCGCGCTTTTGGATTTACTATCGAGCAACTCAACGTGCTTATTACTCCGATGGTAGCAGATGGTAAAGAAGCCCTGGGTTCTATGGGTCACGACGCTCCATTAGCTTGTTTATCTCGTGAGCCTAGACTGATTTATGAGTACTTCCGACAACTATTTGCCCAAGTGACAAATCCTCCTATTGACCCCATCCGTGAAGAAATTGTCATGTCATTGGGCTGCTATGTGGGTCCAGAAGGCAACTTACTCGAAGTGTCGGAGGACCAAGCCCATAGGTTATACTTGCCATCACCTATCTTGACTCTGGATCAACTCAATGCCCTCAAAGAAATGCAAAGATATAAATCGCAATGGTCTGTAGCAGTGATAGATCTCACATTCCCACGAGCTGAGGGTCCCATTGGATATTTACCGTCCTTGACCAGAGTATGTAATGAAGTATCTGCTGCCATCGAAGCAGGATTCAAGGTGGCAGTTCTGTCCGATGCCAATATTAGTAGAGACCGTGTATCACTGTCGGCCGCTATTGCCTTGGGTGGTGTACATCATCATTTGGTTCGAAACAAGACCAGAACTAAAATTGCGCTGATTGTGGAGACTGGAGAAGCTCGGGAAGTACATCACTTTTGTGTTTTGCTTGGGTATGGCGCCGACGCCAGTAAGCGCTTGCAAATTGCTCGTTGTGTATCCTCTGAGATGCAAGCTAACAGCGCGTTTCTGATTAGTCTGTCCTTATTTGGCTCAGGAAGCTATGTTGAAATTGAAGCGTGAAAATTTGCTGAAAGCTGACTTGAGTGATGAGAAGGTACGTACGTCCCCCGTACACCTGGTTCGGATCTTGCCAGGTGACATGCTTACGCGAGTAATCATACAGATTATATATAACTTCATCAAAGCGGCCAGTGATGGTATTCGTAAAGTCATGTCAAAGATGGGAATATCCACCTTACAGTCATACAAGGGCGCGCAAATATTCGAAGCTCTTGGCCTCGATATGCCAGTCATCAACCGATGCTTTGTTGGTACCGCTTCTCGTATCAAGGGCGTAGGTTTCGAAATTCTAGCTGTAGATGCCTTTGCTTTTCACGATGCAGGCTACCCATCTCGTGATACCGTGACTGTACACGCATTGCCTGAAGCTGGCGATTATTACTGGCGAGATGGTGGTGAGGAACATATCAACGACCCATTAGCCATTGCCAACTTGCAAGATGCAGTCAGACGTAAAAATGAACATGCTTATGCTGCATATTCCCGTGAATCATACAACCAAATCAAGAATTGTACGCTGAGAGGATTACTCGATTTTAGATTTGATGCTGCTACTCCAGTGCCTATCGAGGAAGTTGAACCATGGACCAGTATAGTAAAGAGATTCTGTACTGGTGCCATGTCCTATGGTTCCATCTCCTTGGAGTCTCATCAAGCGCTAGCAATAGCTATGAACAGGTTAGGTGGTAAGTCGAACACTGGAGAAGGTGGTGAAGACCCTGAACGATCTTTCCGAGATGGCAATGGTGATTCCAGAAGATCCGCCATCAAGCAAGTAGCTTCAGCTCGATTTGGTGTCACGTCTCGCTACTTAGCCGATGCTGATGAACTACAAATCAAAATGGCTCAAGGTGCTAAGCCAGGAGAAGGTGGTGAGTTGCCGGGTGATAAGGTATCTGAAGGCATTGCTCGTACCCGCAAATCCACTCCGGGTGTTGGTTTAATTTCCCCACCTCCGCACCACGATATCTACTCTATTGAAGATTTGAAGCAGCTCATCTACGATTTGAAATGTGCGAACCCAATTGCCAGAGTATCAGTCAAACTAGTCTCTGAAGTCGGTGTTGGTATAGTAGCCTCTGGTGTGGCAAAGGGCAAAGCCGACCATATCTTGATCGCGGGTCATGACGGTGGTACTGGCGCCTCTCGATGGACTGGTATCAAATATGCAGGATTACCTTGGGAATTAGGCTTAGCTGAAACTCATCAAACTTTGGTGTTGAACGATCTAAGAGGTCGAGTCGTTGTACAGACTGATGGTCAAATCAAAACTGGTCGAGATGTTGCTGTTGCTTGTCTGTTGGGTGCTGAAGAATGGGGCTTTGCTACTGCCCCTCTTATTGCTTTAGGCTGTACCATGATGAGAAAGGTGCGTGGATGACAATGACTGCGTAACGTTCATCTCTGGATTTATACAATGGTGCGTTACTAATTCAGGTCGGCAACGTAGTGTCACTTGAATACTTGTCCGTTTGGTATTGCCACCCAGGATCCAGAGCTAAGGAAGAAGTTCGAAGGTACTCCAGAACATGCAGTTAACTTCTTCTTTTATGTCGCTGAAGAAATGCGAGATATCATGGCCAGACTCGGTTTTCGAACTGTAAATGAAATGGTTGGTCGAAGTGATTATTTGATCGTCAACGAGGTATGTTTCGATATCTAGTGATGTTTTGCTCGGCACGGTTCCAGCTCAACTTTTCTTCTCTATCAGGCGCTGAAGAATCCAAAGACTCGTAATTTGGACTTAACTCCAGTCTTGACTCCAGGTTACGGCTTGCGGCCTGGAGCAGCTACATACAACGTGCAAAAGCAAAATCACCTACTTGCAAAACGTATCGATAACAAGTTGATCCGTGATGCGGAGCCAGCTCTCACCAACAAGCTAGCCGTCAAGTTATATACTGATGTGATCAACACTGATCGAACCGTTGGTACTACGTTATCATACGAAGTTTCTAAAAGATATGGTGAAGACGGGTTACCGGATGATACTATTCACATTGGCATGAAGGGGTCCGCTGGTCAATCATTAGGCGCCTTTTTATGTAAAGGCATTACTATAGAATTGGAGGGTGATGCTAATGATTACTGTGGTAAAGGGTTATCTGGCGGTAAACTGATAGTATACCCACCCAAACAATCTATTTTCAAGTCGGAGGAGAATGTTCTAATTGGTAATGTCTGTCTCTATGGTGCTACGTCAGGTCAAGCCTTCTTCAGAGGTATTGCTGCCGAAAGATTTTGCGTCCGAAACTCTGGTGCCGTTGCTGTAGTCGAAGGTGTAGGTGATCACGGTTGTGAATACATGACTGGTGGTCGTGTAGTAGTATTAGGTGATACGGGTCGTAACTTTGCCGCAGGCATGTCGGGTGGGATTGCCTATGTGTTGGATGTCAAGAATGAATTTAAGGCTCAATGTAACACTGAAATGGTTGATTTGGAGACGGTCAATGAATCCGAAGAAATTGAATATTTGAGGAATGTCATTGCTGCTCATCGAGAGTTTACGGGATCCGAAATTGCGGATCGTGTATTGAAAAATTGGAGCTCCGTGTTACCTAAATTTGTTAAGGTTTTCCCACAAGATTATAAGGCCATACTGATGAAACAAAAGGCTACCACTGCTGTCAAAGCTGGTGTGTTCTCTGTCGCATTTATTGTCACCTTTCACCTTTCCGCATCGCTCATCAATCGACTCACCACGGACTAGAATCACAGCCGGTTAAACCAGCCCCAGCCGCCCCTCCATCTAAGGCGGAACCTGGTTTGGTTGATTTAGAGGACTCTATAATAGATCAAAATGTAGTAGTTAAGAGACAACAGGTTCTTGACAAGGTGCATGGATTCATGATGTACCAGCGAGGCACCGACCCATACAGAAACCCACGAAAACGTGTCAAGGACTGGAAGGAAGTCAACAGTAGAATGTCTGATGAAGATTTGAAGGTTCAAGCTGCCCGTTGTATGGATTGTGGTGTACCATTCTGCCAATCGGACACGGGCTGCCCAATCGGTAATATCATCCCTAAGTGGAATGATTTGGTTTTCAAAAACCAATGGCGCGATGCTCTTGAGCGCTTACTCATGACAAACAATTTCCCGGAGTTCACTGGTCGTGTATGTCCCGCTCCTTGTGAGGGTGCATGTGTATTAGGTATCACCGAAACAGCAGTCTCCATCAAATCCATCGAAGCAGCTATCATTGATCGTGCCTTTGATGAAGGTTGGATTCAACCGACTCCTCCTCCCGTAAGAACTGGGAGACAAATAGCTATAGTAGGATCTGGGCCCGCTGGTTTAGCTGCTGCTGATCAGTTGAACAAGGCCGGTCATACGGTCACTGTATATGACAGAAACGACCGACATGGTGGTCTATTGATGTATGGTATACCAAATATGAAGCTCGACAAACACATAGTACAACGACGTCTAGATTTAATGACAGCAGAGGGTGTTGTATTTGTCGCCAACGCCCATGTTGGTAAGAATGTTTCCGCCACCAAACTAATGCAAGACAACGACGTCGTACTCATTGCCACTGGTGCGACATGGCCCAGAGATTTGTCAATTCCATACCGGAATTTGGGTGGTATCCACTTTGCCATGGAATTTTTGCAAAAGAGCACGAAATCATTATTAGATAGTGAGTTGACGGACAGCCGATACTTGTCTGCTAAAGATAAAAACGTGATCGTCATCGGTGGTGGTGATACTGGTACTGACTGTATTGGTACATCTGTGCGGCACGGTAAGTTTCAGACATGGTCCTAATGCATTGACATGTCATCTTTTTATGCTAAATCTCACATCACAATTGTAGGTGCTAAAAGTATAGTGAATTTTGAATTACTTCCTCAACCACCAATGAAACGATCTGAAGACAACCCGTGGCCACAATTTCCTCGGGTCTTCAAGGTTGATTATGGTCACGGCGAAGTTGAAGCCATCATGGGTAACGATCCAAGGGAGTACCAAATCTTGTCCAAGGAGTTTGTGTCAAACGGCAAAGGTTTCGTCAAGGGTATCAACACCATCAAGGTGGAATGGACTCGTAATGAAAAGGGTCAGTGGACAATGAGAGAACTTCCTGGCACAGAGAAGTTCTACCCAGCAGATCTTGTATTATTATCTATGGGGTTCCTAGGTCCAGAAAACGAAGTGTTGAAGCAACTGGGGCTCAAACAACTCCCGAACACCAACATCGATACGCCGAAAGGACAATACTCTACGAACTTGCCAGGCGTCTTCGCAGCTGGCGATTGTAGGAGGGGTCAAAGTTTGATTGTCTGGAGTATAGCTGAAGGACGCATGGCCGCTCGAGAGATTGATTTGTATCTCATGGGCAACACTCGATTACCGGCGTCTGGTGGTATGCAACCTAGATCATTAGAAACCCTGGAGATATTCAGAGTGCCGTTAACTGAGGAGGCTGCATACGCTCAAGCCGAAGAAGGAGTACCTCCGGAAGAACCGGTTCTTTACACTCAAAGCTTTATATGAGTTATACGGTTGCAAGTGTCTAGTGCGTAATAGTTTACCTTCTCAATATACAGTCCTTTCTTTGCACCTCAGGGCGCGGCTCCGTTTATGCTCGATTTGTACATGTTTTATATATGAGCTAGAGCAGACGGAAGCCTGCCTGAAGTTGCCGTCTAAAACCTAACCTTTAAGTGTGTTTTTCTGGCGGGCCAGTCCACTTTGCACAAATGTTGAAATACAGCATGTTTTTATCTACTTTTTACTCACGTACATACTCCATTACTCTTCCCGACATCTGGGAGACCTGCCATCAGAAGGCAGAGGGCAACCGCGTGCCCGGGCTACCACCAGTAGACGAGCCGGAAGAAGACCACAGCCGGAACCACCACAACCGCCAACACCACCACGGGATCGCTTCGCAGACCAACTGGTGGTAGCACTAGGGCCTACGGAATGTATGTGGTGGTGTGTGCTGAGTCATGAGGTCTCTGACCGTTGGCTGCAAGTGGTGCTATTCATTGTCGGTTCCAGAAACACCGAGCTTTGCTAGATACGCACGGGTGTAGACGGGGCCGGCTGCTGCATTGATGCTGTTCGCACAATCATATGTACTCGTGTATCGGATCGTGTTGACGCATCACCTTCCTGCTCCAGCTCACTGAACAAGGTAGCTATTGATGGAGCCGCATCTGGTAATGAATGGCCTGGTCATCAGTCTTCTTTGTTTCCTTGAGCTCCATGGGCAGATTCTGGCAATACGCCTGTATAACCGCTGCATGAGTTGCCGCTCAGGCGACTATGAAGAAGGCCATAGCTGGGCCAGCTTAGTGGTCAATGAAGAAAGATCTCTTGGTATTCCGTGCAATGGAATGATTTGCGTCCTTCTGTTTGATGTGCGCCTTGGGGACTCAACAATGATGCGAAACCAGACATGAGCGCTGATTTCCCTGTGTCATTCAAGTTATATTTCTGTGTCTCACACACACAAATGCCCAAATTGAAGTCCAAAATTGTCATTTTTCAGATACGTCCGAACACCAAACCGAACTATGCATTTCGGTCAGTCAGTCGAACCATATATGGAGTTTCCTTGATGGCCAGTATCCCTCTCATAACGAGTTCGAGAGAATGGTGGGGGTTGACGTCTGAAATGTCGAATTTATAGAGTAGGTTGGCGAGAAGAGTGCGCATGTTGGTCATTGCCATGTGGCGTCCGACACATGAGTAGTTGCCCGCTGAAAATGGCAAGACTGCATTTTTATTGTTGGTTAGCTAAGTGTGGGGTAGGTAGGGCTACAAAACACACATGGCCACGCTATACGTACATCCAAAGTTTCGTTCTCCTTCATTCTTGCCAGTCTGCATGAATCGTTCCGGATCAAAAGTATCTGAGCGATCCCATGTTTCTTGATCACGACCAATGGAGAATAGGTGAAGTCCAAGTATAGTGCCTTTAGGGAAGTGGTATCCACACATGTTAATGTCCTTTGTAGCGACACGAGCCATAGAGAGTAGCCCTAGTTTGATCATTTCCGGGTCAGTATCTGGCATCATGGCTGGTACAAACGTCAGGTGATTCAACGTACCATGCAGTCTCATAGTTTCGTTGACGACAGCTACAATAAGGAGAAATCACTATAAGTACCATGCAATATGTGAAGCCTACACACCACTAGCAATCATTGACGTACCAGTCAAATAGGTCAACGACTTGCACACTTGGGCTGGGATCACTTCTTTGCTTGAGAAATCAATCTTGTGTGTGCATGCAGCTACATCAACTTCGTGTCTGACTCGTTTAAGAACTTCTGGATGACGTAGGAGCATTATCAGAACGAAGGACATCACTAGTCAAAAATGTCGTGAGCTACGACTTTTCTTGTCCTTGTACCTGTACAATGGAACCATTGTAGCTTACTTCGAGAAGAAGTGTCAACGCCAGCGGTCAAGAACAATAAACAATTAGACATGATTTCCTTCCGATTCAGGCTCTGATGATCTGAGTTACCATCTGCGGGGCGTCCATCCACCAAAACTATCATAATCTTACATAGATCAGTACACCAGAACGAACAAAGGATGTCGAATAAGTAGTACCTTGTAACAAGTCATCTCTCCTACACTTCCCAGACAATCTTTCATCTACAATATTGCTCATAATCTCCACAATCCTTCTCGTCTTCTCCACATTCTCCTTCGCCAATGGGACACATATCATTGGTAGGAATTTGTACATCACGAGTTTGATTTTGTTTTCCACGACTTTGGACATGAGTTCTTCGACTTCTGCTCCCCCATGAATCATTGCGCCGAATGGACCGCCGAATGCGACATCACCTACATATTGTTCTGGTTCAGTTTATATTGACACGCAGTGGTTGATGACATGGCACATACCAATGATATCAGTAGTAAATGTACGTAAAGTCTTCCATATATCTACATCGGTACTTCGTTTTGGCGATGTAGCACATCGTTCTTTCAGCATGTTGAGTAAGAAGGCAGTGTTGGACTCGATGTATGGGTCAACTGCTTTCAGGTGTTGGATAGAGAACCCAGGCATCTTTTAGTTGAGAAAGTTTAGCATCAGCATGAGGTACGATGAACGCACGTGAACACCTGCCACAGCTCGCCGTGCCACTTGATGTAAACCATGATCAATGAAGGAAATCAAACTGTCACCTAAAACATGAAGCATGTTACCCGCCAACTGCTTACGACGAATGACAATATCCAAAAATCATACCAAGGTCATCAAACTTCAGTATTTCATATACAGGTCGATGCTATTCCATTGCGTGGCATTCGTCAGTCACCCCTTATTCATGATCCCGATACAAACATACGCAACTGATCAAATACCTTGACAATGGCATCAGATTGCAACAGCTGTCGTGCCAATTCACCGTTCGAAATCCATACTACATTATTGGCCACTCGGACTACAGATCCGTACTTACGGAATAGCGCTAGATTTTGGGCTGGTTTCTTAAACCAAAGGACCGCCGTCTAGAGGAAAGACGGTTAATCTTCCCCTCAGAATAGTCTACAGCAAGTATCATAGCAACGTACCACTAGCATAGAAAAGCTGTTTTGACCCATTAATGGTGCCCATAATGGGCCAGGTATGTTTTTCAATGGGGATATCCAGTACGCCCGGATTGCATGCCTGACGAATCTTGCCCCTAAGATTAGACATAAAAGATAGAGTACGGATTTGGTACTAATGTATTTTGATATAGCGCCCATTATTGATATGATGATTTAATGCGTGCGAGTGTTTTCCGCTTGTCTCGTCAAATTGTTGTGAAAAATGGGACGCGTGGGATCATCAGAGTTGCCCACGTTGTCTGGTAGACACACGTTGAAGCTGGCTCGGAGCTTATTTCGGTGACATGAGGGTTAGATGGTAAACTGTATCAACTTTGCTGACAACGTTTTAGTTCATGTATAACAGCTGGAACAGACGATGTGCAATGGAAGTATGTTGAGCAAGGGTACTGCAACGGGAAAGTGTTGGCGACATAACACGTCATCGCTCAGCAGAAATAATACCACCTTCCTGCTTCAGCTCGCTGTACAAGGTAGCTGTTGATGGAGCAACACCTGGTAATTGCAATCTACTTTTTTTCCTTGAACTCTCCGGATGTATGCTATATAAGCAGCGCAAACAATCCGCGACTTTCTGATTGTCATATCAACTAGTTTGTCTATACGTGACGATTCGGAAACAATGTATCTAGCAACAAGTTCACAAACTGTTTGTTGCTTCCTTCGGGGGATGACACACATACATCCCTTGGAATACCACTGTTCCTCAGTTCTCGTACGGGCAACACAAACGGTCGTTTGTCCACCACACACATACCCGCAGTGAATCGACCTTCAGGTTCGACCTGTGTGGACATGTAACATTCACTCCACGGGGCGAAAATCCCACAACATAAGTGTAAGTTCCACGCACCTGAAAATGCGTCGGCTTCCAGTTTAGCAGACCTTCATCAATAACGGCAGCGACACATAGCGGATCATGCATCGCAATCCATTCAACTTGCTCACCGCCATCGGGCAGCTTCAAACTTCTCGCTCTCTCACACATTTCAAAAGCATGACCCAGAATACGAGTAAGGAATTCAGTTATTGGCGAATTTCTATGTTCTGGATAGCAGCTTTCGACATGTTTCTTTTCTAATCGTCCAACTACACTGGTAGTATCTAGGGGTACGATTCGTACTGGTGCAGTAGACTTGGCCACTACTAGATGCGCCGCCATTGGATCTGCATAAAAGTTGAATTCCGCCACGGAACTGACATTTCCTGGTGCATCGAATGTGCCGCCCACTATGTGTTAAAGAACGCGTCATTCTTTTGTATGGTGGTCAAGAACAAGAGCTCGTTCGATGATGCAGTACTCACTGATGATTAGAGCCTTCAATTTCGCAAACACATTTCCCTTCAATTCGATCGCCCTCCACACATTGGACAATGGTCCAAGCGCAATCAACGTGACGTCTCTCTCATCATACATTTGAATACACTCCAATATAGCTTCTTCGGCAACGACATCCAGCAGACTCAGTATCTGATTATCAGGTAACACATGAGCAGACTCTATGTCTGCAGCATTGAAATCGTCACTAACGGCATCAGTTCGAAAAGGAAAGTATCCTCCTAGCCCGTCAGGGCCATGGAATGCGTGTGCATATACACAAGGCCGAGAATCGACTCTTGTGCCCCGACCTAGGGCGATTCTGGGTTTGGAGAAAGGCCGTTGGATTGAGTCAGAGTATCGTTTGGCGACTGTAAGGATTGCCCGGAGGTTTCGAAGTGTATTCATGAGATTGGTGTTGCCTGTGTGATATGATTCTGAGTCAGCCAAGTTGAAATAATGGTTGAAATACGGATGTTCAAAACTTCAAACAGAAATTCGAAAGGCACCTTGAACAAGAGTGATGAGTTGCACGTCCAAAGTCAACAAAGCGAAAATGATGGCCACGGCATCATCTATACCCTTCATGTATGCCTCAAACTCTGTTAGCTGTCAATGCGATAAATCTGTGACTGATTTTGCTGTCCTTACAGGGTCAGTATCAATGATAACCTTCTTGAAAGTCATAATTCACGATTCCATCACTTTCACTTAGGTTCTGTCAGCTGTGTGAGTGGGTAGTCGCCTTCAGTTGTTGAAGTTGGCACTGTTGTCGAGCAAGTGGTGGGCTCCATCACTCTTAACAATCAAAGCAGCAACTCCCTTACTCCCTTACGCTCATAACTTCGATAAACCCTTATAAGGTGACTGTAACGACATACGAAGTGTAGAAAGTTATGTACGTATCGTAATCACACTCTGACGCATCAGAATCCTTCTCGGTTCTCTTCACTGACACTCACTGAAAATCTAAATCTAAATAGTTCACATATAATACAAACAATGGGCGTCAAATATGGCTGGAAAATGATATTGGGCCTCAACCTAGTAACTGCCATCCTGTCGGCAACCGAGCTCTATAGCAAATTTACAAGACCTGTCAAGGAACCTGTCAGCGAAAGCTCTGACGATGGGGACTAGCCGATGACATTCGAGGGCATGCATCGAGACTGGCTAGATGACAGAGAGCCTCCATCCGACATAGAGTGCCCATCCAGCTCCGATGATAATGACGCCAATGAGAGTAACCCCACTGACCATGTCAACATTGAAGATATTCGATATATATATATTGATGTGTTGGGGTGCTTCT
>QEAN01000106.1:35090-55810 GCA_006535955.1 Synchytrium endobioticum | reverse complement strand
GTCCTCTGAGTTCTCACCGATGGCTCGCAAATGCTGAGACAACAACATTGAAGTTGGCTCCCTGGTCAGTCCATCGCTCCATGACCCGCCGTCGCCCATCTACAAAAAAAAGAGTCGATCCGCGCCTGCATGCCGGCACCACGCACTTACTCGCGGTGTACGCACCGTGGTAGTCTCTGATGAGTGCCACCACATCCTACCTAGGTAAACTCTGATGCATATGACGCATATGACGTCCAAACAATGCAAAAAACTTGAGACGCCTTCCATGGTGTCGTGATCAAAACATTCGAGACGACGCACTTGCCAAATGAATAGGCAGACCTAGACGAACATTTGGCTGCACTGTCCACAGGTCTGGCCCCTCCACCACGTGACTAGAGAAACCGCTACTCGTTTATTTTAACAAAAGATGGAACAAGATGTAAATCCCATCTTCTGGGCACGCGGCAATGACACAAGAATACTAGTAGTACAAGAAGATGCTGCAGCCGAGTAATGTATATATGCAACAAGGTTGCCGACACCGCATGTGTCAAGTCTACTTTTTGGTCGGTTGAGCAGCCTAGATTAATAAATGAGCGTGAGGTTCACCATGCAAGCTGCGAGTATCAGTAACGCCGTGTGTCGTCTCGATCTGCGCTACTCCTCCACAACGGTATTGCAATTTCATCCTCGAACATTACATCGATGACAACACGTGGTGACAATCGTGATATATGTACCTTTGCCTTTTGGGTGCCACGGAACTTCTTTGCTCTGTTTTTTCGTTCCTTCTTTTGCTTGCGAGAGGTCTTTGTCGTATCCGGAGCTTGATGCTGGATTTGATTTTGTGTGCGTTATGATTAGCACATCTCGCCAACACTGATCTGAGGTTCGCCATACATACACGCTTGATTCTGTACTTTGGTTCAAACTTCTTTGCTGCATCCATGGAATCGTAAACCAATGCAAATCCGGTAGTCTTTCCACCACCGAATTGTGTTCGCAGACCAAATACAAATATGTTCTACATATTTTTCCATATCAGACATTGTCTGCGGGAGTGAGAGTCGTGATTCACACATACGTCTTTTTCGGCTTTGTACATAGCAGCGAGCTTGTCTCTTAGATCAGATCTAGATATGTTCGGTCTGCCAGGGTGGAGGATGTCGACCACCATTTGCTTTCGTTGGAGGAGTCGATTTGTGAGGAATTTGCGAGTTCGGACGGTTACAGCGTCGGCCTAGAGTTGAAATTGTGGTAAGCATGGGCCGATGTACAATCAATGCGGTGGTGGTGATAATGGTGACAGCATTTCATGCTTGAAGGAGATGTGAGGCGAGAGAGACAGATGTATCTGGATGGTGGGTGGTGTACAGATTGCCGACGTGACCTGAGCTGTCCTGTGCACGAGGATTCCCATGCAGTCAACATTCTCTCACCCTTGCTCAATCTCATGCATCGCATCAAAGTCATCATGATTCAAGAGGCAACTCGGATGCGCAACCATGGCGACCCGTGCCATATCCATTGGAGGTAGCGCCTATCCACTCTCTGCCTATGTCTACTTACCATGATTGCGATGGATGGATGCGATGGATGCAATTGGTGACCGTTGCTGTCGACGTTGGTGGCTGGGGCAGGGTCAGGGGCATGGGAGAGGGATTTGATGGGCGGCTGGTGCTTCCACGTCGGCAGCACAATATACATGGCGAGCGCATGCACATATCCACATGGCTGTTGCAGTGTCGCGTCGTCTCTCGCCTCTCGCCCGTCGCCAGGACTGCATCAGGCTCCACGCATCCAAACACCAACCTGCCTTCCCGCGTGTGCGCCGACCATCGACCATGTTCATCCTCAGCAGACTAGCAGACAATGTGCTCATCTCGCCCTCCGCATACTCCAAACCCCGCATCAGCGCCGTCACAGACGAACTCAACAAGAAGTACGCCAACAAGGTACATGTGTGTTTGGTACTGCTGTCCGCCCTCGTCCTTATCTCATACCGACATACCCCCCCACAACCTAGATACTGCACAATGTCGGCCTATGCATCCGTGTCCTGGACATTCTCGAAATCTCTGATGGCGTCGTCCATCCCTTGAAAGATGGCTGTTATCAGTCTCGTGGTGTGTTTTTGCACATCCGCACCCGGCACCCCATCCCATGCTGATCTGACTGCAACGCTAGTGAGATTCAGATTGATTGTCTTCAAGCCATTCAAGGGGGAGGTGCTGCTAGGTAAAATTGCTAGTGCGTCCCCCACTGCTGGCGTGCAAGGTACCGCCGCCCTAGATCCGCCATCCTTTTTCAGCATCGGCCACAAACATACGGCCCCAACAAAAAACCTAGTATCAATGACATTTTTTGACGACATTTTAATCCCGCCTGTGTATCTCCGCTCTCCCTCTATCTTGTGCGTGCTCTATTCTTGCTCGTATTCCTCCACCTTACTAAGCCCACTTATTCAAAAACAGCGACAAGGATCGCTCAATATGGATCTGGCAGTTCAACGATGAGAATTTCGAACTGAATTTAAACTCTCCGATCCGATTCATGATTGAATCCCTCAATTTCGCAGATGTCGGACCTGTCAGGAATACGACTCTGGATGCAGCAAAGGCAAAAAACTCTAGCAATAATGCTAGTAATGAAGGAAACATGTCCAGTTTGAGTATATATGGGTCTGCTGACGGAGAGGGACTGGGTATCGTGGATTGGTGGGCTGCCTTGGATGACGTGGAAATGGACGATGATCCTGATAATGAAGCAGCCTGAACGCAGGGGCGCCGCGCGGTGAAGCTGCTATTCTGCTTCAACCACTTGTCTACATGTCAGGTAATTCTTACATCCCCTCAGTAATAGCAATTAAACCCTTTTCTTATTTAATAGTATTTGTTTTTAGTCATATATATATGGGACCCTTCGAACTTGTTTTTTTTCGAATACCGCAGAAACAACAGACAAAAATGACACTCACACAACCAGAGGATACGATACCGAAACCGAGCGCCTCAATGTGATACCCATGTCAAAACACTCCAGGTATTATAAATTCCAGCTAGTCCTCCACAACCCACGTCAAACCTATCTATTCTCGTCGTCGAGCAGATCGTTTCGATGCAATCGCAGTGGTAGCATGTCCATTAATCTTGACTTTACAATATCCCTCGCTACTATCGCATTCTACCAATCCACCCGCTGCCCCATTCCCATTGGCATGTCCATTCATCTGTTCCTTCTCCATTCTAGCAGTGTTTAATTCATCAATTTCCATTTTCCTCTCCACTCGCTGCCACATCATATGTTTTTTATATTCTTCCTCCGGATACCTGTATGAACCGCCTATGCGATCCCATAGTGTAAAATATTGGCCATAATTGTAGTTGAATTTAGCATGATGGATCGTGTGATGGGCTGTCCCGTTTAGTATGCCGCCACCGTATAAGTGAGCGCTATGTTGATGTTGTGGATAGTGAGTCCAGAGCCAAAGGAATATGACTACGGAATTGGTTGATGCAACGAAACACTCACCCATCATGAATACTTATAGTCCAGACATTAACAAACACGAATAGCCCCAAGTATAACCACGAATGCAACGGAAACAAGAATATATAGATATGATACGGTATACTCTGTAAATATCCATCCAAAGGATGAAAAGCATGACTCGCAAATGGTGTAGGTATCTTATATAAATGATGTGGTTTATGCAACCAAAAGTAAACAGATGGATGATGTTCAGCTCTATGGATGAAATAGATCAACATATCCGTAAAGGCCAAGAATGTGAAGGCTGATAGTACCAAGAATGGATAGCCTACACTGTCTGTGTATAATTTACTATATCCACGTAGCTCGGCAAACCACCATGGGACGGTCAAGAAACTGATTATGGGGATATTCTGTAATGTCATTGTGATTTCACGGGTGATTTGGTTCGGCAGGTATTTTGGATGGTTTTTGAGGTTGTGATCAAATACGAAGATGTATGAGAGGGTTGCGAAGATGAAATAGATCAAGGATCCTCCTATGGCGCCTATCAGCCAGAGCGTAACGCATTGTCGGATTGCGCATGTGCGGATGGCAAAGTAGGGAGACAATGCAGATGGAAAGTAGGGCGAACGAAAGACTGTGTCTAGAATGATGTCATCCAGAAAGTTGACTATGTGCTCCATGATAGCTTGTTGTGATCCACTGCTACTGCTGCTACAGCTACTACCGCTACCGCTACCAGCACTGGTACTTTACTGTGGATTGTCAGATCTGATGTTTTGATGCCCACACAATTGATTACTATAATGAGTAAATGGATAATACTAGAACGAAGGGTGGTTTGGTCATATTACCTTTTTCAGGGCCCCTGCGTGTCTCTCATTCCACTGTGTTCTCCGTTTTTGATTGTTGCTGCTTTCAAGCACTAATGTCGCGATGAGTCTCGTGCGACAATAATGAATGATTTTATCACGCGAAAAGATAACAGCGACAGCCACATGAAAGCGGCTGAACGCGTAGAATGTGTAAAGAGACGCCCTTTGTGGCAAAGTCTGGGGTAAAGTGTGTCTCAGGGCACCTCCGACGGAAAATCAGCGTAAAAAAATGGCATCTATGCGAAGTGAGGGAGCCCACGACGTGAGTCACCCAATCTACGGTTATGCACAACTCCAATCGACATACTGAGCACTAATTCAAATCAAAGGTCGAGCACGTCATATGTAAACATTCTTGACTCTTTTGAATCGGAATATCGCAGTTTGGACAGGTTTTCGTGGTTCGCAAAAGGCCACCAAAGTGATGGCAGCGTCGGGATGTGTGGCAGGCCTTTGCAAAGTCACGGTTGGTCCCATTGCATTCACGTTGCGGGTGACAGACGCCATTTTCTTCTCGCGCAACCAACAAGCGACCGATCGACTATGATATAAGGAACCACCCCATCAATTAAGTCTAGAGCAGCCCATCGCGTCGCATCATGGAGATACCAGCGCATCGATGCCGCTTCGTGGATTATGTTCCTTCTGAAATACGACACATTTCGTTCTCGCCAGCATCCTGGCCAAAATCATCCTATCTGGCATGTGCTAGGGCAAATGGCGACATTGAGCTTTGGAGAGTCAGAGAAGCCGGAATCAGATGGCATCTCGAAAGAGTACGTACATGCCCTGCCCTGCCTGCCGTGCGGCATCAATCAGGATAGGCACCAAGCAACTCACGAGCCCGTTTCCATTAGACCATACCAGGTGGTCCCAGTGCATCCGCAGAGGCCGTGGCCTGGTCTCATCAAACAGAGCCCACACAGGCGGAACTCCGAGACCTGATGTTAGATGACCACGATGAAGATGAGGCAGAGGATGTTTCCTCAAACGGAGGCCAAAAAGAGCTTGAAGCTTACAAGAAGAAGCTCATCAATACGGCCCCAAGGTTGTTCACTGCTGGTGAAGATGCCATGATTACTGAATGGAATACGACAACTCTAGAGTCCAAAGTGCGTCCCACGCCTATTAACTGACTCTATCCAGAACCAAACTAAATCATATCCTAAATAGAAATGCGTGGATTCAAACGGTGGTGCTGTACTTTGTATGAAAGTCTCGCCCTCTCAAACCCAGCTAGCTGTTGGTTGTGCTGACGGAAGCATCCGATTATTCTCCATCATACAAGATCGCCTCGAATACATCAGATCACTCGACAGAACTGATAAAACACGAATACTGTCTCTAGCATACAATCACGACGGATCTGTGCTGATAGCTGGTGGTGCTGATTCTTTTATATATCGATACTGTATCAAAACAAGCCAATGTACATTACGAATGGACATGGATAGAGACACTAGGAATAACAACGATGAAGTGTTGGTATGGGATGTCCTGATTTTGAGGGACGGTACGATTGTATCTGCTGATTCGAACGGGCTAGTGCAGTTCAGAGAGGGTCAGTTTGGCACTGTGACAAATTCATTCAAGGCTCACAAAGCTGATGCATTATGTCTGGCCACAAATGCTGAAGGGAATGTGGTATTTTCTGGTAGTGTAGATCGTAATGTAATTCGCTATATACCTGTTGAAACCACAAGTCATAACAGTAGCAGCAACAGACCACAACCTAAAAAGTGGATCATATCCGGTGAAAAAAGATATCACTCACATGATGTGCACACTATAGCTCTCAAAACCAACAAACCATTCGACATCTTAGCATCCGGTGGTATCGACACCTCACTCATCATCCTCACAGACGTATCAATGTTCCCAAGAAATACACCATATCGAACTCCCCACTTCCCGCATCGACCTCTCATATCGATATGTAAAAAGAAGAGATGGGTTATGGCCATGTTGCAGCAGCGCATTTTGGTTTACAGATTAGGTGCTCCTGCCCAACCTCTGATTGAACGGAAGTCGGGTCGTGAAGAAAGGATCTTCGGGGCGGATGTAGGCAAGGAAATTTCGGCAATGTCCTTCAAGAGGATACCGTTAGCTGAGACTAGCAAGTTGATCTTCGAAGTGAATCTGATGGTATGGCAGTACTGTCATACGGGGAGAATTGCTTTAGCTCAGGAGTCTAACTTTCGATTTTGTAGATTACATCGAACCTTGTATCATCGGCCATATCACCAGACGGAAAATGGATGGCCGCATCAGATAAATCTAAGACTACTCTCATGTCGATTCAACAAGACGTATGTATAACCGACCACAAAGCGCATGATTGTAGATGGTGCTCATTATTTCACGAATAACAGCAAAAAACGGGCAAATACTTTCTCAAAAAGGCCCACACCCAGACACTCCTCCTACCAAGTTACACGATTGCCTTCACACCAGATTCAAACCGTCTCATCCTCGCGGGTTTTGATTTATGTCTTCGAATATTTGAAAATAATACAGTACAGGATGTTGATCATCCGAATCTCACATGGGTTGCTTGTGGACGGATTGATACCTACCATTCTGGTACATGTACTGGATCAAATGACAGTGGTAGTAATCCTGATGGAAATGTCCCGACTTCGGACTTGACCAGTCTGATAGCTGTATCTGGAGACGGCCAGTGGTTTGCCACTGCTGAGTTAAATTCTATTGTCCGTGTGTATCATTTTGATTCCATGAAGGTGCGTAATGCCGTATTCTGCAGGCATTGGTTTGTGTAAATCGCAGCCTAGCTCAGTAATGCAATCAATGTAGTTGGATTGGATTCTCCCCAGACTCCCATCTGCGGCAACAGCCCTAGTATTTCATCCAGTAACTCCCACATTGATTGTCGTGACTTCAACAAACGACATTCGAATGTACAATATTGAAAAGAAACGCGCATCAGATTGGACGAAGGAGTATTCCCAACAGATACCGCATCAGTTTAAAAAGCGTCGAGATATTGTAACTGGCATTGGGTTTGGTATCCCTGTTGATGGAAGTCAGAATGAACCAATGGTACTTTGGGGACCTAAATATGTCTGTGTTGTTGATGTTGAGCAAGTGAGTGCCTGAAGTGTGCTCATTGAGTTGTATTATAATTGCATGCTTTGGCAGTAGGTGACATTTATCTTCGCAATAGCCGATACCTGAACCGCCAGCTCAGAAATTCAAGAAGACACGCGCAGTCTCACCACCATCACCTCCTCAACCAACACAAGGTGGAGTAAATGGCGATAACCTCAATACACCCAAGTCTGAATCAACGATCAATGGATTTCATAATCATGATGCCTCATCAAATGATGACGACGACGGCCCAAGTCCTTACAAGTCAACAAACGGACATCTGAACGGTCATAGTAGCAATAGTAATAACAGTTTATTATCACCACCGCATACGCCACAACAGCGACCATCTACAGTTCCTCTTACGTCTCAAAGTAACCAATTTATGGAAAATTTTAGAATGACGTATAGTTTATCTCCACTCATGTATCTCACATTCCTTGAAACAGAGGTACCATTGCCCTCATCCGATCCAATTGAAGGCAACGTGCCGGAGTCATTATGCAAAGACGGAGATGATGTAGTCATGCAGGATACACCAGATTTGGTACAATTGAAGCCATCAAAAGACGTAGGAACAATGCAGTGTTTGAAAGAGATGGTAATTATAGAGAGACCAGAGTTGGAAGTTCTTCAGAAACTGCCTAGTGCGCACAGGATGATTAAGTATGGTATGTAGGAAGCGACAACTACCCAAGGGGTATGATTAGATGTTTTGGATGCAGGGTGGGGTGGAACCCGTCGCTGCAGTTAGGATGATTGACACATATTTCGCAGGAAGGGGGTTTTGGGACTTGTCGAAGAAGGAGTTTGTAACAATTCATCGCTTTGTACTTAGTTTGCATTCAACAATGGCGCGACACAAGCATCAGTTGTCGGGCCAAAAAAACCCGTCTAGGACTGTGTGGTTGATAAGTTGATTTGCGACGGAGGTCAGACCGCCATCATCGGTGTATGTATGTTGCGGGTCCGTTGGTGCTTGTAGTTGAATTCCGTAGTGCGGGCTGGTCTGGAGGTGGTCGATTTTGTGTCCAGCTTGACGTGGAAACTGGGCATGGACAGGAAGTCCAGTCCTCGTAGCATCCCGCGCCATCTAGCATTTGCGTTGAATAGGTGGAGCACGACACTGCAGTCTTTTGACTATGACCTTGATATGAGAGATCATAGAACGGGAGTAGAGAAGAAGAGTACCGCAAAGCCAAATATAATGATGATCAGGGAAATTATAGAGGCGCTTGAATATAGCCGTGAGCTCAAAAGTATAAGGATTGTAGGTGCCAATATATTCCAGGAGCAAGAAGTCATGTTCCGAGGATTGCGTACGTCTAGGCGTACGCATTCCCTTTTTCAAATGTGTTTGTGAACCAATCTAGCATTCAATACAATCTGATCATGTAGCTACAAATACGTCGCATCATGAAAAATCGCCAAACGAAGCTCTCAACTGTATTTTGGGCGCACTGTGCATCTCAGGCGACGGCGACGCCGTTCTGCTCAGCATCAAACTGGGTTGCGCCACCGCACTGTTCTGTCGAGACAAGTTATACCTCAATGCGCGTTCCAGCTTGACGCGCTCGGCATCGGGCAGCGAGGCGATTGAGCTCCTGAATGCGACGGGATGCGTGCCTGCTATCTGGAGCAGGCTGCTAACGGCTGTGGATTGGAGGGTTGTTGCCGCTGTGTGTGGAAATGCCGGCGGGCCTGATTCCGGGACGGGGGTTATCACGCTGACCATCAAGGGAACCAGGACTGGCAGAAACGATATCTCTATCGTTGCGAATGTGAGGTACGCGTAGTTGGGGAACTGGTCAGAGCAGCGTACTTTTGTGCTCGTCTGGAAGCAGGGCGTATAAGACCAATATGCATTTGAGCGCATCGTCTAGCAACGATGCTCGTGGCCATGTTGTAGAACTGAGAGTCTGGTTTGCCATAGTGCAGATGAACGCGACGATTTCTGGCAGCAGGAGACGCGCATACATTGCGCCTATGGCCATCGCTTCTGCTTCGTGACGGCCGAACAGACCAAGCAAGGATCGCGTACATTGCAGCGCTACAAATGAGAGCTTGATGCAAAAAAAAAGTTAGCCGATGCAGCGCAGAATGGAAGGAGACACCCACAGATTCATTTGCAGTGGTGTTCAAAAACCTTTTCAGGGTCTTGACAAACCGCTCCTGAGTGTCGTGATGATGAGATAGCTTTGGCTCCGTCGTTGTGACTAGCGTCACGGCCAACAAACAGTTTTTGATCATAGTGTGATCAAAGGGGTCAGTCGAGTCAGCTGACTCCTCCCTATTCGAGCATTTTAGATATTACGTCATTGAAAGCGGGGATTGTGGAAAGCACTTACAATTCATCTTGGACACTGTCGATCAAGGTTGATAACCCAGCTTGGAGGACTTTGGCAACGACGGGTTCTTCCAACGACAGAATACAGGCGTGAATGTTCTCCATGCATGCCTTTAGACACACGAGCACTCGCGGACCAACGTCAGCGGTAAATCTGTCGGATTTCAGCAATGCTACATTGTAAATGCAAATTGAAAAAGGAAAAAGTAAGGAGCATGGTTATGCTTTACGGCTTACTCAGATATATGTATATCGGTATCGGCATAATCTCTGCTTTTTGGGCAGACGTCAACCCCGGAGAGCAAACTAGAGCAGTCAGCGTCTCAAGACAAACTGCCAGAAAATCAGCGGTGTCTGGGGTGACTTTTCGATATGCGTTCACTATTTTGAATTCAAGCGCATTCAACAAAACCATTTTGAGTATGCACGTGATCAAGGAACATACCAGTGGCCGTGGGATTGTTTGACAATGATGGGACTTGATACATAAAACCATTGAAGAGCAGTTTAATTGTTACATATAGCCGCGAATAATTGGCCAATGGGCCGGCATCTACTACATTTCCCGTCAAGAGATCAAAGTCATTCCTAGGACGGGGGTTATCAGGACCTACTCCACCACCGGAAAGTTGCGTGATTAGACCCTTACCCAGCAGCATAGACTTCAGCATCATCCAAAAAGTATTCATCACCGTATTCGGCAAATATTCGCTGAACGATGCGCACCACCAGTAGCTGAACCGGCAATTCCTCAGTTTGTAGCAATCGATCGAATATGCTGATTGTTTCCATAAATACACCCTACAGTTCAACACAGTTTATGAGCGTAAACCGACAGACAGATTTGAGACACATGGAGACTGACCTTGGGCAAGAACTTCTTTCCAGCAATCTTTGGCCTACACAGCTGAGCTATGCTTCCCAAGCAACTTATCATAATTTTATCGCCATCTCGCTGAGACGCTGATGATCCTCTCAAACCAGAGTTAGCAATGGCCTCCATACACAGTCCATACAAGACAAAATACGTGTTCGTAGGTCCATCGGAAGGCGCTGCATTTGGATCGGATTCACGTATGGCGGCTACAATCAAATCATCTCGCACGTCTATGAGAGCTGTGAATGCTTGCATTACAACATGCCATGATCTCAGGTAGTACTGCGGATATGTAAAAATGAGCATAGGAGATCAAGGACTCAGTAACCAAGTCTTACAGGCAATACAACATCCAGTGTAGAAGACGTATACATGTATAGGCTTGACCCGGAATCAGGCGTGGCAGCGGCAGCGAGTGGTGACACAGAATCTGTCTCTAATTTGATTTTGGCATGATCCCTCAAGACCGACATCCATAATGGAACCAACACCGGCAGATTCCTACATAGACTTTGCATTCTGACACATTTTCAACGACAAGAATCCTCACGCAGTCACTCACGGCCCAACGATGTCGATCAAATAGGGATGGGTAGTGGAAGCAATCTGTAAATCCGCCCATGCAGTCACGATAGCCAATCTCAACATCAGAGTGATGTGTGGGCTTGACCTCTCACCATCCAAATCATTCGTCTCTAATGCGCAAGGGGGATTTGTAACCGAATGGTGCTCCCTATCACACTCATACCTTGACAACGATCTAACGTTCCGACCCAAACTTTCAAGACACGACCCAACGCACCCAACGACTTGTTGATGCCGCTTCCGATATAAACTGCACATACTCGACAAGCCGCACTCATTACTTCCGGTGATGTATCTGGTGAGAAGTTGGGTGCCAAAGCAGCGCTTATTTGAGCCTATGTCGCGGGTCTGTGCAAGAGTATTCGGGCATGCAGTAAATGCGTGGCCCATCATGCACCACTTACCTGATATTGCTCCAGCAGGGCATGATCATCATAGTCTGGATCAGCTGTATCCCCGAATTTCTGTTAAGTAAGGAACAGAAAAGTCAAGAGTCGCCATTAGGATATCACAAAGCACGTTTACACACACCTCGAGTATATCCTGCAAAACTAACAGCCCCTCCAATCTCAACGCATCGACAGTACCAGTGCTTGCACTGAAAGCCATTCGAACTAAATCAGCTAGTTTCAGAACCAGGTAATCTACCCTTCCACCAGTCGAGACAGCATTTCTCGCAATCTCCAAATCAAAGTGCGCCTTCACACCAGTTGACTTGGCAACAGATATCGTCTGCCGTAGACACGCCAGTGCAAAAATTTGTGTTCTCCATCTTGGAAGTAGTGGCATCATTAATTTAAGAGCTATAGCAGCAAACGATCCCGCTAGGCCGGGATTCGCTTGTGGTGCAGCTGCTGATGCACCTGGCGGCGTGACATAGCCTGATCTTTGATTACGGACTCCAAAGCCTTCGTCATCGTCGTACTCTTCAGCACTTCCAGCAGCATCATTAGTTTGATGACTATTACCGCTACCATCGGCTGCCGACGCGGCTGGAACGGGGGGGGCGGATTTCGATAGTATGCTCTTGCACAACTCCAACCATCTAGATGGTCTAGTAGGGGCGACATGTCTTAGCAACCCCATCAGGATATCTCGCGTCTCATCACAGACAGTTCCATCCATCTCAGTATCCAGAAGAGCAAACAGCTGTTCTTCTAGCTGACTATTCATCGCAGCAGCCAACACCGATTCCGGGTTACGTTGTACTAGCTGGTATAAGCACGTAACAGATGCCTTTCGCATCAAAGCACCATGCGATTTATAGTCTCCGGCAAGCTGGACCTGTAAGAATGGGACGAGACTAGCTATGTCTACATGCTTTGGAGCAAATAAGATGAAGTGCTGAACACATTTGATGGCTTCTACGACAACAAACGGGTCCGAATCGTTTCGTAGTGCTTCATATAATCCAAAACATAGCTCTCGCACACGTTTACCATCTTGCAGTTCGGGGCCTACTACACCTACTAGAGCATGTAAGATTCGGCCAAATGTTGGATAAACGTCTGCGTTGGTATCTCCACCCGGTTGATTGGCTGCTAAATATGGGATCTCATGTGTATCCGACATGAAAAGTCTAGCTACAGTCAACAGTGTGGAGTTGACATAAGGCTCATACATCAATCCGCTGGATTCTACAGTCAGCCATAGTGCATGTAGTGCCCATGTATGTACAAGGGGATGTGGATCTGCGGCTAAAGAATGCAATATACCAACTATTGTCTTGATATGGGATGCCGCTGCCATACCGCCGACATAGGAATTAATATAACCTAGTGCTAGGGCATAACCTGATCTAGCTACTGGATCTCGATTGTTGACCACTTGATCCACTAATCCTTGAATCAATGGGTTGATAAAGATGGCAGTCCCGACTGTTCTTGCTAATCTGCCCAACACTTCACTACCCGCACTACGTATTGAAGGCTCGGCACTGGTCAATGCCTCCTGAGTGGAACATACATCATGTTAGTTTCACTTCTCACGCAGAAATAACAGGATTCTTGGAACAACAATCATGTTTTCAACTTACATCCGTTAAATCTCGTATAGCAACGGCCGACCTGCCACTGGCAAAAGACCCTTGTTTTACCATGATTCTTTTGAGTGCGCCAATTACGGCGACCAGGACATTCAACTGTGTAGCCAGCTTCTTCCCAGGGGACATTTTAGCACCCGTATATTTGCTCGTCCTGATAAACTGTTCCAACATCCCTTCTTGCGTAGCCGCACTTTCAAATGGAAACACTATGCTGAATAATTCAATAGCTGCGTCTATAACAGCTATAGAAGGAGCGACAGGGGAGGGTCGTACATAGCGTACTTCGTAGGCAGCAGATGAGTGCTCGTTGGCTGATGATGATATGTGCTGAGATGGTTGATAGAAATATATACAGTGAGGGTCATATTCAGTTGCATGAGGATGTTGGTTTTCCAATGCAGCTTTCAAGTTGGCAATATCAGTATCTTGTGAAACGGCCCTTGTCCATCCACGATCCTCGGCTCCTGAATCACTAGCTACATTGATGACTAGTCCCCTTGTCAAGGATGTTAAGGACGTCGAATCTATTGCTACTGATGCGCCCTTGTCAACGGGCCCTGTTGGCAATGTCGAAGCTAATTTTTCTGGTTCTCGCGCAAATACATCTTGAGTAGCTTTGATCAATACAGGAAATATTGTCTCGTATGTGCTTGGGGGTAGTAATGTAAAGCATTGGAATAATCGTCGTCGTACCGTATGCTCTCGATCCACTAATTTGGCATTATTGGTGGTGTTTGGTACGGTCGGTACTGCGGATTGTTGCGATATTGGATACGTTGGCGGAAGAGTAGATAGCCATCCTACTACAGTATTGAGACATACTACCAACCGTTTAGCTACATCATTGGTGACCAAATCTTTACGGTTGAATAGCAAGAAAGAATATAGGGCAGCTAACGCATGATCTCTGCTACTGAGTAAATATGTCCATTCAGCCTCACTTTTGACAGCGGGTCCTCCTTCTTTGGAGGTAACTTTGGAAAGTACCGCCTTCCAGATCAGTAGGAATTGAGATAGGTGAACCTTGACAAAATTCGGTCCTAATGTCATCAAAGATCCCATCAAAGTCCAAGCTACTTGCACCTGGGCAGTGGCCAACTTCCAATCTTTAATGTTTGGGTGATTGATTACACTTTTGAGCAGTTGAGTGGACACCACGAATATCTTTGCTGCCATATCAAACGACACATATAAGCTCCGCGACGATACGCCACCTATTACACCAGCCAGACAATTAGCCCAACCCACCCACCTATCTATAAGTTCTGGTCTTTCGGAGGTCAGGATCGGTATTTCTCGTTGTACTAATCCACCCAACTTGTGCATCAACTTGGGTAGTTGCGTAGGTACGGCTGCACACAAACATCGTAAACACCAGGATAAAGCTACATTAACTGATGCAGAGGGATGATTTATGAAAGACATTAATGGATCTGTGACTACATCCTGGACCTGCGTAGCAGCAGATCCTAGATCCAGCAACAAGACAGCTACTTCATTCAGCACACATATTAAAGATTGTCGGTTTGGTTCCACGTCAGTAGGTAGTACTGGAGGGTATTTTTTCAAATACATATTGGTCAATTCCCTGACTGCGTTGACTTGACCCGACTCACTCAACATTTTACCTACAACATCTCGAAGCATGAACTCGCATAGCTGCCTCATGAATATCACCTCACGCCGAGACGATGATAATTTTGGGTTGGCACTCAAATCGAGAATGTGTTTGACGATCAAACTATAGTTAGTTTCAACAAACAAGAATCCCAGCTCGTGCAGCATAGCTGCATATGCTTCTATAATTCCTACTTTGACATCTCGAGCAGTGGTTTTTAACAGTTGATTCGTAGTCAGGTTCAGCATCTCTTGGACGGTGAGTAGGGACTTTTCGGTAACAGAGGCATCAGCCACTGGTGTCGGTTTGGCAGGCGACCGCGTGGCCGGTGATTTTGATTGTGGTGTTTTATTCTGAGAGATTACTAACATTGCTGATATTGCTGATGCTATCAGTCGGCGTGTCTCGCTATTGGAACTCTCCATAGATTTTGCGTATTGAGAAAACATGACATCGTACTCTTCAAACTTGGGCGGTATAGTTGGTGCAGCGAATCGTAGAATGGCTTGCAGCACCTTCGTTTGTGGTATGGTAGTGTTTGTAACCTCATCGCTGAGCAGCAGGCATGATGTCCAAAGCAATACCGAACCGACTTGTCACACTCACTTCAGCAGCAGCGCCACGTATCAACATAAACTTATCAGTAAGACCGGCTTTGGCAATCCTGTTGATATCTTTTAACAGTGCATCATTGGCACTCCTTCCGCATGCTCGTATAGATCGGGCCAAAGCCACAAGACATTCATACCGCAGCGTCAACTAGATTGCGAACAAGGGTTTAGGGCACTCGGGGGATGGGACAGATGGATTAGACATCACCGACATCTTGCTCTTTCGCATTCCTGAGCAGTTTGGTCAGACTTGTCAGGGTTTCAGCAAAGAGCGACAAGACACGACATCCATGAGTTCCGGATATGACTCCTGTGCAATGTATCACGGCCCTAATTGGAGGACAGGTAAGTGCCAGGAGTAACAGAAGATGTGAAGTGGTACGATGACGCACAATCGAACAGCGGGGTCCTCTGTCTTCTTGGACAAAAAGGCTTGCAAAGCAGTTAGAATATCGAATACAGTCCTAGAGTCACCGTTTGTAAACAAGGAGATGTAGCATCTGGCGATGGATTGCCTGACAGGACCCGAGGGTTTTGGATTGGTCGAGGATAAGTACTTGAGTAGCAGTTTCTCAATGACTGCTTGGAATGGCTTGATGGCATCCTGCATTTGGAGCAAAAGATCAGCGTGAGGTCCAATGCAAGGAAACGCACAGTGTAGTGTCACGTACTCGATTGCTCCTTCGCAAGTCCCGTTCCAATGCAGACAGCCACAGGAACAATACGACTTCTTTCTTCTCGGGCGAATCCGCCGTGGCGATCTTGGATTCATCGAACGCGAAACTGTCTGGAATTGATGGCCTGTCACCACTTTCCATTCTGGGCAATATTGAATGATTGGACCTCGAGTGTCCTAGAGTACTGGCTGCGATTCGATGCGATGCGATGATGTTGATGTTGATGTTGATATTGATATCGACAGATGCTGGATGCGTCTGCCTATATCATGCAGTAGTCACAGTAGACAGTTGCTGAATACATTAGATAATTATCTGGGGAATCCGATCAAATACAGCGAGATCGCAAATCAACATATCCCGCTCGGGAAAAGGGTCAGGCACGATGCATCCTTGACTCTATGAGTCGATAGTTGCGTGCTCGTGCTCCTGGACGGATGCCACGCTATGTATCGTATATTGCATGCGCAAGAGACGCATCAGTGCTTTAGAGTATTATGCCTGATCAACACAACATGTCAGCGTCTCCTTCTCTACAACCAGCTCAAAGACAATGTTGTGAACTGGTTCGTAGAGTAAGGGGAAGTGTTGAGATATGAGTGTGCGCGATGCTTGTGTAATGTGTGGTGCGAGTGATGTGGAAGTGAATGAAGAGTGCTTAGACACATGTCATATAGATTGACAGATACAATAGAGAACAACCAAAATAAGACATTAACAGGAAGTTCATAGGTTTATTAATTAATTTTATTAATAATTAAAGCATAGGTTAACACCCACGCTTATAATTCCACACCACACTCAACATAGAGGCGTCCGTCACGTTCACTAATACGTACGTACGTACATACATCTAATATATACAGCAGTGGTGCTGGCTGTACATCATGGCACTAGAGTCCGCCATGATCAGCATTAGCTGCGCCGTCTATGAACCGGAGTTCGATTGGAATGCTGCTCTGCCGTACATCACAGATGAGGACGGCTCCGCTGCATCCGGCGAGTATATCCCCGGAGTAACCGGGGGTGCTTGGTTGCTGAAGTCTAAAACCTCACAGTACATCTATATCGATCGAGGCTGACATTGTCAGTCAGTCGGGCTCTCCGTTATGATATCAGGCACACTGGCTCGTCGGTGGCTTTCACGGCATGTATGCATATATGCATGCAGCGTTCCCTCGAGTCATGCCCATTCCTGTCGTCGTTATAGCACCGGGAGCCATGGGCCAGCTCATCGAACGTCAAAGTTTGCTAGAAATGCACTCTTTTCAGGAGGACTTGCTGCCGTATTCGCGGCATTATACTGGCGATACATCACGTATTCGACCTATCCGGACCAAGTGAGGAGGCATTTACGATCCGCCATCTTACATCACAAATACAAGACACCGCACGACGCAAAAACTGCCGAACTGCATTATCTGAGAGGTCCGTGCACTATTCATGTGTTCATCTTTTCCCCTGTTCAATCATGGTGACCCTATATATCATATCGTAGCTTTGGACGCTGCCGAAAAAGCGTGCATCCCCCCTGCCTCCAAAGAATTCGCGGGTATCGTTGTTGAGCTAGGTCAACTATACGATGATCTTGGCCAACACGAGGAAGCTGCTCGCACCTTTGATGATGCTTGGCGTCGCTATCTCGCTGGGCAGCATTATTGTCAAGCTGTAGGGGCTGCTCAGAGGACAGGAAAGAGCTACGAAGCCATCGGTGATCTGGCTCGCGCTGAAGCTGCTTATGCGGTAAGGCCCAGTGTCTGTCGCTCGTACTCATGATGCTGACTGTCAATCGTAGTGGGGTGTTCAAGCACTACTTGGACAAGTCGAACTACATCCAGATGATAAACGGATATCAGAATCCACTACGCCGCTAATGGTGGATCCAAATGCATCAATACGCCAATCCTCGGGAAAGCTAAAACAGCCTGCATGGGCAACTCCACAAGACCTATTGGTGGCATTGGATCATCTAGCAAACATATATGCGACAACATCGCGACCTCATCTTGCCATAACTCTGTATACTAGATCCATGGCGTTACTCGATACATCAGACGTATGTAAGAAAGCAGTTTTGGAGAACAATCTAGCTGAATCATATGTTGCCATTGGAAGAATTGATGATGCCAAACGCTTTGCTGAGCGGGCTGTCGATGATGCCAGAAAAGATGGCAAGGAATGCAAGGAGTGTTTGGCTGTTGCTACGTTCAAGTGAGTGTTCTCAGTGTTTGAACCAAGGTTTGACGACCCTTTTATTTCTAATATAGTTTAGGGGCAATTCAAGAGATGAAGGGTGATTTGCAAGCGAGTAAGGCGCTGTATCACAATGCAAAAGCACTCAATGTTCCATCAACGATTGACCAAATTGATCAAGCTCTGAGTAGAATAGATAAATTGTAGGTTATCGGGCCCGTTTTCTCAATACAGAATTGGATGCATACGGGTGTCGTCATTTCATTCAAAAAGGCAGAGATCGCATAGGCAACACCCTGAATGGCAATTGCACAGGATACTCGACAAGGGTCAATGGTGGATAGAATGTAGTTGCGAGTTTTTGCGGGCTAATCAGCTGGGATTGCTTGACGGGAAACTATCCTGGTTGCATACCATGATGGAAGCGACGGATTCCCAATCCACGCGGAAATTAGTCTTTGCTGCTTTAGCGCTATTGTAGACCAGAGTAGTTAGTAGTGTAGTAAATATGTCCTGTAGTTTATGCATATGTCACATAGAATCTTCGTCTGCACCACGCTCCTTCAGCCCTCTGATTTCACGTCACGTGTTCAGCATTCTACATTCATTTAACGCTTCAGCAGTACTAGCACCGATACAGGAGCTCCAACTGATTTCATTCACAGGTGAGACATATACCTGCTGGTGAAAAGTGTCTTTTGCATTGACTTACATTGCTTAAAGTGGACTGTGGCTTCCCAACTAAAATCGCATCTGGTCGTTTCGAGTCGCATCATTTACGCAAAGATCCAATATCGAATAGTCTTCTGGTAGACCAATCCACAACTGAATCCTTCAAGCCATAATGTGTAAGTGGTAGCTTGGACTCATCAGCATCAACTTGACCATTGAAACATCACACAACGATAGTTGGAGGAAATCAACAAGGAGGCAGTCAGCCATTCACTTTTAGTAACGCCAGTGGTATGGCAATGAAATGACTTTTGGAACGAGTACAAGAGAAAAACTCATACGAGCGGAACGGTAGGGCTTCCATTTGGACAGCAGCAACATCCTCAAACCGGCTCCACTGGGTTCGGACAACCAGCTACTTCTCAACCTCAAAGTGGTTTTACTGGGTTCGGACAACCGGCTACTTCTCAACCTCAAACTGGATTTACTGGGTTTGGACAACCGGCTACTTCTCAACCTCAAACCGGATTTACTGGGTTTGGTCAGCCAGCTTCTTCTCAACCCCAACCTCAAACTGGTTCCACTGCGTTTGGGCAACCAGCTACGTCACAGCCTGCGGCTAATCCGGTATTTGGGGGGTTTGGAACTGGTTCTAGTGGTGGTAAACCATTTTTGTTGGTTCCTAACGTTAATGTGCTCACATTAAGGCTCACTGTATCATTATGATAGCGTTTGGTGGCACACCCTTCAGTCAACAGCCAACAAAGGGTGATGTAGTTGGAGTGCCGAAAAGCCTCCGATTTGTCGTATTCTGTGTGCTGACAAACATATCATTAAACTCTAGGACTATTCGGTGCCACAGGAACTACACCGCAAGGTGCGACTCAGCCAGCACAAACAGCATCGTCATCATTCCTATTTGGAACAGCACCCAATACAACAGCAGCAACAACCACGCCGTCAACACAAGCATCTCCCCTATTTGGTACCGCAGCGCCTAACAGCACTGGTACAGCTCCTCCCCAATTTCCAGCACCAGCGTTCAGTATGCCCGGGTTGCCAGCTAGTGCTGCAAAGCGTGAGTTGAAAACTCATCCAAGACGCCTCGCAAACTTTCGTTGTTGACCATTGAACTAAAAACTAGCTACTCAACCTACAGCGACGGCTCAGGTGGGTATGCCGATGGCTCAAACTTCAGGTCCGACGAACCCTTTTGCTCTAGGGAGTACGTTTGTGACCTACCTGCCGTCAAAAGACACAAAGCTGATCTTGTAAACACTCCACAGCAATGGGAGCGAAATCGTCTACTTCTGCTCTATTTCCTGCACCAGCTAGTAATGTGGCTCCATCAGCCAGTGCGCCTATCGCAGCTGTATCAACAACCACGGCACCTCAAGCTCCAGGTCCGGTGAAACTGTTTGACTTCGGAAGTACGTTCTGTAACCGTCCTGCCGTCAATTTTTCCAAATGCAAAAAGCTCATTTGACTCAACAGCAATGGGAGCAAAGCCGGCTGCGCCTGGCCCGTTTGCTGCACCAACTGCAACTGCGACGCCACCAGCGAGTACCGCGGCTTCATTAGCTTCTGCCGCCAGTGCGCCTGTAGCTGCTGTACCAACAACCGCGACGCC
>QEAN01000106.1:0-28452 GCA_006535955.1 Synchytrium endobioticum | reverse complement strand
CATTAATGTCACCGAGATTCTTGAGGGCTCTGCAGCGCCGGTTCGGCTCAACACAGCCCGTACATCAGCACTCAAAAAATATATACTAGAGTGAAGATGTAAATCTGTACACATGCAAAGGTGTGAATATAACAGGATGCTTGTCACAGAATGCTGATCACGCCTGAAAGATTCTGGAGAAGCCTACTACTCCTCTTCTGCACGTCGGACAATCTCGTGCGTTATGACGATTCAAGCGTGTAGAGAAAGATAGTGTCAACTTCTCGATCAGTACACAGCACTTAGTTCCTTGTTGTAATGATGAGAAGGAAAGAGAGGCAGAAAAGTGGCCTTGATATATCTCTTGAGGTCCTAACATCCTCTCAGCTCATCTAGCTCCTAACTATTGTCAATCACCAGTGGAAACATAGGTCCAAACACCACTATACTGCAACAAAGCGCTCGTCAGCCCGGCTCCTGGTACAAGCACTGTAACCAGCGGATGGCTCAGAGGCCAGAATTGGTGAAAAGAAGAGGATTCTAGTAGTGCATTGCATTTCAGACGGCGTATGGTACGTGGTAGTGATTCGCCATTGGCAGCAAGATGATAGCCGGCACGGTTGAGGGCGTCCATAACAATAATGCAAGATAACCAATACACTCCTAACACGCTAAGCTAACAAAACTAGAACCCACGAGTGTTACCGTACTACCGATCGGAATAATTCGAGTTCCGGTGGGTGCATGGCATTCGCCACTAAATTTTTTGTCATTTGATTCAAAATAAATATTTTTCGCAATGCGATGTCACGTGTCACCAATGTGACAAGATCTCATTGTGTTGTGGCCTCAAAAAATATCGCCTCAATGCGATATGGAGCCACAGTCCCACTAGATACTCACATAGGCCGCCCTCACGGACCAGGCAAAGTTTACATGTCGTGAAAGTAATCCCATGTATTCTTCGCAAACATTTCGTTGCAGTGTGACGACAACTGAAGGAGGGAGACGTGTTCCTCGTGTTATAACGTTATTGCATAAAGGCTTGAATCTGACAATGCGCTGCCGACATGCGAGCGACATCCTATACGAGCACCGCAATCATGTGTCATCCCGCTTGAGCACACCGACGACTGATCCAAGGAGGTGTACCAAGAACGAGGCTTGCAGAGCTTAGATACATGCTTTGCTGAAACAGTAGAAGAACGACCACCACATTGGGGGATGCATGTCACGCTGGTGGCGCCGGTGGGGCAAGCGGTGTACGCGGCATGTCCCGCCTGCCGCCGGAAACGGACGGGCTCGCCGTCGTGTCTGCACTGCCGGTGCCCGCGGCCGGCGCAATGGCGCTGGCGGGTGTCGTACGTTGTTGCACGGAACGAGCGCCTGGTCAAGTGTGCGTGCGGCCCTAGCCGCTATTCGCTGTCTGCTCACATCTGGCAGTTTAGTGACGGTCTTTGGTGCCACGATGGACAAGGTAATGGGGTGCTCAGCGGCTGAATACGGGGGGGACAGGGTGCGCACTGGCGCGGGCATCGTGCGCGTGTGGCACAAGGGGGTGGGTGATATTGTGACGAATCGGCTGGGTACGTATTCTGTGCCGTTGATGGAGGAGGTCAATGAGGGTGGTAGTGATCGCTCGGGCGCATGGGCACCAGCGCGGGTGGACGCGGTGGCGGACGACGAGAGCAGGGATAGTGATGAGTCAAGTGCATGTGCCCCATCGTTGGTGGACGAGGTCGGTGGTGACGTAGGTACACCGCCGTTATTCGATGTTGATGAAGAAGTAGACGGAGAAGAAGCAGACCAAGGGGATGTAGAATTCGTAGATATTAGTATAGACGAATATTTGACGTCGGATAAACCACCGCCGTCACCTCTGAAAATCATACAGGACAGCGACGACGATGACGAATTTGATGTCTTGTCAATGCCATCAGTGGAAACTTTGACCCTTGTGGACATGATTGAGCAGTTTGAGAATATGGCGATGAATCCTCCGTCTACTTGTAACAATGTTGAGGAACTAGTAGAGACGTTGGCCTTTCTGCACATAATGTAGTCTGGAATCATTTATTCAGACTGAATTCTAAATTATGAGAAATAGACCATGTACAATAGTCAGTGCGTCATGTTCAATATGCTATGACGCGACTGCTCGTTGATCACAACCTGAGTCAGATATGCGGACAAACAAGCCATACTGTATCCCATTACTTGTATCAGTAGTACCATCATTTGTACGATCTTGCTTGGCCAAGAATGCGGCCTGCTTGTATTTGATACACTCATTATCCTTCACGTCAAACAGCGTTTTCTTATGATTGTTTTCAAAGACTTCAGTTTCCAAACCTATTGCACACTTTCGTAGTTTCCTAAACACCCATGCCATTTGTATCGTACTGAATTTACTCGGTGTCAATCCATCCCGAGCAGTCATAATGTACCAGAGTTTGCTAGCATGAAGATACATTTTAGACATGGCAGATGAATGGATCATGCCCTCGTATATAGCGACTCTGGATAATGGTGGAACGGTGGTAGATAGGTCATGCAAAAATGTGAGTCTGGTTGTACCATTCTTGGCAGTGTATGCATGGAGGTAAGTCTTGTATAAGATTGAAATGCATCTTCGGGATGGGAGGAAGTGGTACTGTTTGTATAGAATGCCTAGTAGCGCGAGGGCTGATTTGGCATCAACAAAGTGGTAATGGCAGTGCAATATTGGTAAGACGATGGAGTTGGTGGGTACAATCTCGGGATAGAGTTGACAGAAATGTACCAATACCTCGTATACCTCTTTTGCCAGTTTCTTTTTTGAGTAATAATCAATGATGTGTCGATAGGCCATTAGCACCGATTTGTTGTCTACTTTTCTACCATTTCTCCTGATACGGATCATTCGATTATCTAATTCAGTGAGATATGTCAGGGCCTCCTTGATATCACCCTTTGTGGAGTAAAATCGAGCTAGGACGGCTATGGTGCAAGTGTCAACGACTGGCCTGTACTCTTGGTTCTTGTTGCGCCTGGTGGGTATGTGGCCCTCAGCGTATAGTTTGATGTGGTAACGCTCCCTGACTAACTTTGTGACTTGTTCACCTTTTTCAAAGGCGTGGAGGAGGCCGTAGACGTGAATGAATGCAGTATATACTGCTAATGGGGTCTTGATGCCCTTTTTGAGCATGTCCTCCCAGAGATCTCGAGCTAGGTCGTAGCTACAGTTACTCAAGAGGCCGGTTATCACAATGACATATAGCTTGGCATCTTCCGGAAAGAAGGTTAGTGCCTCTTTATACAGCAACATGGCACGATCTTTCAGTCCTCTTTTGAAGTAGGCTTGGATGACCTTGGAATATGCTTCCATAGAGGGAGGGGCACATAGGCCTAGTATGACTTCAGTCGTGTCGACGAGTGCCTTGCTGGCATATACACCGGCTAGCTCGGCAGCGGCGACATTGAGTAATGGTAAGCCCATGGATCGTAGGCTCGAGGCGATTCGGTTTGCAGATGGGAGATGGATGGTGGCTAGACCTTTGATCAACCAAGCGGCGATGTCAGGATCCTGTTCGAGGGGGGGAGGGAGACGTGGATAAAGTTCGTGAATTTGGTGAGTCAAGACAAAGCCGCGTACTATTAGCCTGTATATTTCAATGTCTATGGGCCAACCTTTCTGAGCCATGTGGTATAGTATTTTATCTACGCTAGTGACATCACCGATTCGAGCGAATCCCTGGATGAGGAGCTTTGCGGTACGTAAGTCAGCAGCATGGTGGCACAGCAGGTGGGCAACTCGAGGTATATGCCTCGCATCGCCCCTTGCAAATAGAGAAGTTACAGCATTGAGGAGCGTGGAATCTTGGGGGAGGTTTGCGAGTTGAACAGATTGGTCAAACAGCAGCAATGCGGCGTTCAGATGATGATTGCTCAGGCCTAGGGCAGTTATTATCTCGGCATAGATATGAGAGTCGAGAGGGACGGCAGTTGATTGGATGGCTCTGATGAGGGCGGTGGCTTGTTGGAGATCGAGCAGCATGTGGTGGGCTTTGATGTAGAGGATCCAGTCGTCGGCAAGCCAGTGGACGGAGGGCTTCCAATGGGCCAAGAAGGCGTTCGTGAGCAGCTTCCTGTCTCTGTGGGGCTCTACATGGAGCATGAGCACATGGGCAAATGCGCGTCTGTGACGAGGGGTGATTTGGGCGAGGAGGTCGGGCCTGTCTTTGATGTGCTGGACATAGTACTGGTAGGCCTGGATGGGGGCATGGGTCTGGTGGAGCAACGAGACGAAGTTGCTGATAGTCTGGTTGGGCTGGCAGGTGGCACTGCTGGCCGTTTGGATGCATCTGAGCGTGGTCCGACCTCGAGTGGCCGGCATGGTCCTAGTCGTCGCTCGGATACACTGCCTGGTGCTGGCCGCGGTCGTTTCAGGGCGGACTGTCAGCAAGCATGCCTTTAGTAGCCGACGAGACATACATTCACTAGCAGTCCTATGTTGTAAATCTACCACCTGGCCACTGGCTGGCACCTGAACATGCACACGGTACAATAATATCAGACAATACAATTCGAGACGCTGTTCTTGCTATAGATTATGTTGGCACATTAAGATGTCTATGTAGCGCTGTGCTATTTCATTGAGGAGCGCGTTCGGGGGAAAGGTTGTATGGTTACACCAGCCCTACTTTTATGTAATAGTAATAAAAGAGTAGTGTGTGTGCTAGTAGGTCTGCTCACCATGCGTTCGCATCTAACATTGCTGCCTATGGCTGAGCAGAACGGGAGCTGTTGCAGGGGCGGCTCAAGGAGTATGTCCGAATACCGTCGGCTGTGCCATGATTGGCAAATGCGCCATTGCCCACTGCCATGGGAGGCTTCTGACATGTGACATGTGGCAATGCCTAGCCCATTCGTGATCACACTGTCTGCAATCGTTAGCGTGTTGGCGGTTAGCGAATACCACCACAAGGACGTGACTATATGCGCGATTCTCCAAGTCTATATCCAGCCTATTTCTGCGGTTGGGCAAGTTGACAATCTTAGAGCTGAGCCAACAGATAACGGCCATCCTCCAATCGTGTACACATTGACCATACTATACATTGAATACAGTACCGTATTCAACAATAGGATCAAACGGTTAAACGACGTGGCTGTCCATCACCCTAGGAAGATGCAATGGTGTTTAGAGACCCCCACGTGCTCTCCTTCTGCGTTGTTTCCCACCGTTGCCTCGTGCGTGATTGATCGCGATGATTATGTGCGTGGCATGTCAATCACGCAAACCAGCCATCCAACAACCCCACCCCACCCGACCCCATCCCATCCCACCAGAAGCTTAGCACTCATACACATACAACCTCAGCAGTCCCCTCTACCTCGTCCTCACTACCTCATCCCATACATACAAACCTACTACCATCAGAGGATAACATCTGCGCACGCAATGACAACCCTACCCCGGTCCGCCATTGTCGTATCTGACATTGATCAATTACTACTAGACACACAATCAAAGCCAGCCCCTGTCCATGAAATTCTCAACTGCAAGCCTCCTGACATCCCTCCCCCTTATTCAACCCTGCCTGCACCTGCGTCCTCCTCTAGCACGCAAGTCCACGATTCCCAGTCACCAGACTGCGATTCTCTCTTCTTCTTTTCCTCTGCAGATGGAAACCCTGCGCCCGACTTGGGTCTACTCTCTCCTCCAGCTTCATTACAGATCGTCATGCATGAACCAAAAGCTAATGCTGCTACTGCTGCTCCTGCCATAGAACCACAACAAGCCGTCCTGCCAACCCAACAAATATCTGTAGCCATACAGCAGCGACCAAACACCATTGCCCGTGACAGCTGTACCAGTACAAACAATGATCATATCATCACAGTGGCCATATCCCGCAATCCTGCCGCTGGCTCCGATGATTCCTTACCAAACCAGATGCCTGCTGATGCACTCACTCCTGCCAAAAAGTCCGGTGATGCCGCCTTCCGTGGTGTGAGACATTCAAGGACCTTATCTGCTAAAATCAAAGTGGTGCTCGCCGAAGATGGCTCTCAGAGTGTCAATGGAGTTACCGTCGATACTGGCCATGCTTCTCCTGCTACTTCTAGTCTCGCCGAGACCAGTAATGGTGATCAGCAATTTGTCGTTACCATATCTCTCACCACAACCGTCGCACCTCCTACTCCCCACCCTCCATCTGTAAATGACGATTCTGATTTTCAACTGGAGACCACTCCGGATATGCAAGAGCTTGAACACGATGAGCCCCTGTCCAATCTCAAATCCAAAATCGAACTGCCGGCTGCTCATACAGGCCATCGTAGAATGAGATCAAATACCGCCACTGGATTGATATCCGGCTCGGAATTGCTAGAATTCCAGAAACTGGCTCACATGAGTGCTAGGCATAAAGAAACACCAGAAGAGTATCTGACAAAATTAGAAACGACTGTCAACAAGAGGGAGCTTGCTAGGCTTGTCTCAAAAAAGCAAGTGTGATAACCTATTGCTTCAGCACTCGCTATTCTTGGTGCATTAACATGTCATTACTGTAGTGATGATTTCCATGCCCAGGTTTTGCTGTGTTTGGTCCAGAGGTACAATTTCAAGGATATGGCCGTGGATGCCGCGCTAAGGTATTATTCCTTGATTCTATTAAGCTCGGAAATGATCCACCGACACTTGGGTATGTAGGAAATTACTATACACGTTCTTGCTGCCGCCCGAGGCCCAACAGATAGACCGAATACTCAAAGCTTTTGCTGCAAAGTACAACGAGGACAACCCAGGCCTCTTCAACTGTGCAGATGACGTACACATTACCGCCTTCGCCATCGTATTACTCAACAGTGACCTGCATTCCGTTGGACAACGCACCAAAATGACCAAACATCAATTCGTATCAAACACCCGGAGCGCTGGCGCCTACAATGCATTGCCAGCCGAGGTACTAGAAATGATTTACGAAAACATTAGAGCCGAGCCAATCCAGTACATGAGTGAGGATGCTCCTGACGTTGATTCCTCTGCTCAAATCAAGTCTCTCCCATTCAAAACCCTCAGCACGGATCCATTAAGCCAAGCCGAACCTTGTGACAGTATCATCCATATCTCATTCGAGTATCCCGCTCAACCCACACCGGCGCTCTTTGTTGATGATGCATCTTCACCAACAAACTCACCTAAACCGATCCGATACTCTACCGCTTTACACTCGTACCGCCTGCCTGTGTCTCTGTCTGATGATGGCATAGCCTTGGCATCTCACTCGCCGCCATCATCGACCGCTTCGTCGCCAGCCATGAACAAGAGAGCTGGGAGTAGTTTACATACACGATCCGTCACAAGCACACCACCTGCTGTCTCTCCAAACCCGACATTCCGCAGAAAACGTGCCAGCTCGGTTACTTCATCCATCGAGTCTGAGCCACAACTCGGGATTTCGCTGTCGCGGAAAAGTCGAGATGGGCTGTTACGTCGCAAGATTGATTTGAAGGAGCATGGCGACCGCGCCGTGGCACGAGGCTGGACATCATTCTGGGCCGTGCTATCCGGCGCTCAGCTATTGCTCTTTAAAGACTATGAATGGTTTGCGTCCCGACGCGCTGACACGACGTTATTTGTTAACGAGACACCACGTAATATGCCGAAACCGACGTATATAATATCCTCCGAATCCTGCATTGCGCTTTTCGATCCATCATATAGCAGGCGGTCACATTGCTTTAGAGTGTCGTGTCCGAATGGGGCCCAGTTTATCCTTCAAGGAACGTCTCATGATGATGCGAAGCAGTGGGTCGAGTGTTTCAATCATGCTGCGTGTTTCAAGACTGCAGGTGTCAGACCAAGAGGCTTTGGCGCTGGATGGTCACGTCTCATTGGCCAGCTCGGTAGCGAGGATCGCGTGAGAAGTGTGTCGGATAATGAGTGGGCCACTGGTGAAGGGCGGGCAGCCGTGATCAAGGTATGTTTTTATGTGTTTGGGAAGCATTCGCCGGTCCCTGACGTTACCAATGACTCTAGAGCAAGATTATCGAATTTTTGAACTCGTTGACTGGATTGGAAAAGCAGATTAGTAATGAACTTTTGGTGATTGATCATCTCCGGCTCATCAAGCCGGTGAACAAGCAAGGGCTAAAGATGCTTTCTGAATCATTGCATGCCCATCTGTCGACATTGAAAAAGGCCAAAATCAATGCAGAGAGATTTAAATGCTATTGTCACTTTCTGGACGCCGATTTGAAGGCGCCTGCATAGTTTATACCTTAAATACACGTAATTGCTTTGTAAGGACCCTATCGACCATTGTGCTGTTAGCAAACAAACAGCATCCATGGAATTGATTTCACCTACGAAGGTCAAGTTTTTGCGGATTTTCACACTGCCTGGTGAGTCTTTCGGCTCTTGCTCGACTCAGCCCGGATGCACTACCTTCATCTGCCTCCCGCTTCATAGGGGTGTTGTTGTTCTTGAAAGGCGGCTTCAGGTAGGCTGGCCGTTCATCATGTTCCAGATACCCCCTGGCAATATTAACCATATTGTCAGCTGCCATCACATCTCTGTAATACCACTTGTTGCAGCGACGGCAACACAAGCGGCGCATAGCCGGCATCTCCACAAACTCCTGACAACAAGGACACTTCTTGGATGTATAATACTCATTGACCCCCCACAATGGTATATCCAAGAGCCCGGAGCTTGCGGATAAGGTACCTAATAAACATGATATGGCATGACTTGGTCGAGCCAAAGTCACACATCCCAATGGCTACTATGACCTTCTTATCATCAGACAGCTTGTGGCCCATGAACTCGCCCACCATTTTGACAATACCATCCAACACCCTATCTAGCTCGCCACGTTTTGCTTTATCAACATCCCACCGCTTCCTCTTGTACTTTTTGGTGCTATAATAAGTGCGCGCTTTGTCATATGACGCGACAAAGCGCTTAAGGAACTCAGCCCAAGTCTCCTGGTCGGACTTGGTGCAATCCCATTCGGCTGTGCAAATGGCTTCCAGCTTGTCGGCCTCCAGCCAATCTCTGTAGCGCCGTTCGGGTTCGGCGAGGCATTTCGTAGAGACGGCTAGATTACGTCTTTGGTTAGGGTGCTTGGGGTCATAGGCTACTGCACCTGCAATGCAGGTCGCCCCGGGATCTATCGCAATGATCCAGGCATCTTTGTGCGTCGATCGTAAGGTGTTGTTGTGGAAGACGTTGGGTAGGTTGATGGCATCTTCCACCTTACGATCGGGTGGTGGCGGCTTGCTGGTTGTGTCGATCCATAGCAGAGATAAGACCAAGCCGTTGGTCTTGAAGCTGGATGTGCGGACGTAGCGACGCTGACTATTGTCCAGCACATGTCTACTCTTGGCCAGCATTGCCGGAAGAAACAAGAACACCTCATCCGGCAGACGGCCTTTGGAGGGACTTTTCATGAAGGCCGCCCTTCTAGCGTTAAGACCGACTCCTGCCACCTTTAGCACAATCTTTTGGAAAGACCTACATGAATATGATGTGAGACAAGGTTCTAGAAGTACGGTCTGACTGACAAAGTAGAAGATACTCCTTAAGAGTCGCCTCCTTCGACAAGTCCCCCTTTCCTTCATTTTCTGAAATATCTTGACGTACCTTTGGGTATACCTTCTCGAGCCTACACTGCAGCATCATGCGATATTCGTCCATCGTCTTCTACCATTCCTTCCTACATCAAAAAATCATATGTCATGGTTTCCATTCACACCCAGCGCCACTCGTTCTAATTTTGACAGGTGAGGCAAGCAAGCAAAGGAAACCAACTAGTCTCAGCTAGAAATTCATCTAACATCTATCGGATCGGCTTGAGATGACGATATACGCGTATACGGTAGCTAGCATAGCTAGTATGGGTGAGTTATCAGCTGCTTTCATCAATGGAGTTTGAGTCCTGTATCAGTTTTTTCACCCTTATCAAGAATCGAGGAACCAACAACAACAACCACCTTCATATCAATACGCATGGAGGCGTGGATACTTGAAAGGCGGCGACCTTGGCATTTATACTCTGTCTTTATCATGCTGTTATTCCACCCAATGCAATTGACACTGAAACATTCCTCCAAGCATCTCACATGATACTCTGAATTAGGAGGATTTCTGATAGGATATGAGCTGGGCGTCATAGATCAGTTGCTTATCATGGACTCCTTCTCTGGGTCGTTTGGCATCACACATGAGAATGAATCTGAAACTCATGGAAACGTCACCTCTATATTTGTTGTCGGAGCCATTTTTGGATGTCTAGGTACAAGTTACCTTGCAGATAAGATTGGCCGCAAGCCTGCGTTGTGTATCGGTCAGTAATCAAACATTTTGACTTGTGTCTCTGGCGATACCATGGCGCTGACACGGGAACTGTAGCATGTGGATTCTACATTCTCGGAACGCTCATTCAAGCTTGTGCTATGTATTTGTGGATGATCTATGTTGGTCGTATTGTACAGTAAGACTGTAAAGTCCTACGTCATCATTCATCAATACGGTTGGATGTACTTACACCAAGCCTATGTCTAGAGGGGTCGCTGAGGGCATGCTCGGTCCACTATCGCCTCTCTTCATATCGGAAGCTTCTCCAACTGCCTTGAGAGGAACTCTTACTAGTTTGTGAGTATTTGCGACTTGTGTTGGAGCATAAGTGAGCGGCGCAGGTCAAACTGGATCTAACATTCATGACTTTGTGTTTGATTAGCTACCACCTTTTCTTCACAGCCGGTATTGTGGTCGCATCCTGTTTAGATACTATCTTGATCAAATCCTCTTTGAGTAATGAATTTGAATGGAGAATAACCATCGGTATACAGTCAGTTCTTGGGGCTTTGGTAATGCTATTGATATTCCTGTGCCTACCGGAGTCACCTCGATATCTCGCAAAGGCGGGGAGGTTGGATGATTGTCGAAAAGTACTGGCTAGGCTGCTTGCGTACGTACGGCTGTTGCCTTTCATTCTTGGACGTTTTATTGTTTTACGTCAGCGCAATTATTAAACAGTCCTGTATACTCACCTGCACAATCCTCAAATATGCACCAGGCAACCATCTGAGTCTACTGATGTGTCATTGGAATACAATGACATCAAGCTTGCCATTCAAAATGATGAGAAGATTGGACAAGCGACATGGCTTGAACTGTTTAAACCAGTGTACCGATCTCGACTTGTGATTGTTCTTGTCTATCAAGCAGTCAAGCAAATCAGCGGTATTGTGGCCATTTTATGTAAGTATACAGTTTCACCGCTGAAGGGTAATCGTATCGTTCCAACTGCGTATACTTACAAGTATTCCTGCCTATCCAGTCTTTGCAGCAGCTTTCTTCCAGCGAGTTGGATTTTCAAAAGAAGACTCTGCCACTACTCTGGTCATCATCAACTCTTTGGTTCTAATGTTGGCTTCCGTGCCGTCTTTATATCTGATTGAACGAGCTGGCCGTCGGTCCCTCCTCATATACGGTAGTGCCGCTATGGCTCTCTTCCAAATTGGTACTTCCGTATGCATGAAAATGGCCCAAGGTCCAGTCCCTGAAGCGTCTTGGGGCAGCTTGGCAGCAAACTATCTGACGGTGATTGCCTTCTCCCTGAGTATGGGTCCTGTAGTATGGTAAGTCGAGGTTTATGGACGCAAGGACTGACATGGTGCTAAAAAAGTACACCGTGGTTGTAGGGTCGTCCAACAAGAATTCCTGCCTTTACGCGTAAGGTCCAAGGCTGGTGGTGTAGGCGCTCTTTTCAACTGGTCTTTTACAGCTATCGCGGCAAAACTTGCGCCTATTCTCAATGAGAAGTTGGGGTGGGCTCAGTTCCTCGTCTATTCTGGATGCTGCTTATTCTTCTGTATCTTTACTTGCTTGTACGTTCCGGAAACTAAAGGTATGTTGTCAATCAATGGCACGGGTGTCCGCCTGGAGATAAACCCACTGGAAACTAAAAACTTGCATCACAAACAGGCGTGAAGCTGGAGGAGATCGATGAACTGTTTGGTCAGCCAGCGGCGACACGAGAGGAAGAAGTGGTCTTGGATTCAAAACCTGTTGCTTGATTCTTGGTAGCATTTTTGTTGTGTTCTTTTGGTTCGGAGATATGTTAGTAGGAAGAGTACGTGTAATCAATAATTTGCACCAAATGAAGTGTGTCGGTCCATCTCTTAATTAGCCATTCCGCTATGTCGTCACCCTGGGAGCATGGGCTACATAGGGGCTTCATCCAGCACTAAAATGTAGTCGTATCCATGTCCAGACAGAATTTCCTCTGCCGTTCTCTTATGTGGGCTCCGCTTCATCATAATCAGGGCAGCGATGTCGACCCTGGTCGCATGGCTATGCGCAAGGGGACAAAGTCCAACTAATATCGTTCGTTTGCAACGCATCAGTATAACACGTAAATGTCGAGAACCCAGATAACATGGAGCATATTCTTCCTCGTCTTAGAGCGGCCTTTGATGTTCAAATTTCTCGATCCTCGCGAGGGAGACGTGCACAATGCTACTTGCTACTGAGACCGGCAACTTGAGACAGAGCATTCCACATGTCGGTTGCAAATACCGCGGCGTCCATCGGCAAAGTGCCCTGTCTCGCCCCTTGTCAGTCCTAACATCGAGCCTGCTGTGGATGATCAGCAGTCATCCACAACGGCCAGTCTGAAACGTCTGAGAATGTCGCTCAGACTCCGCCTAGCAAGATGGGGCGCCCGTCGGAATCCATTCTACGGCATAGTCGTAGCACACAGAACAGCAGCACGCGACAAGAAACCACTCGAAGTGCTCGGAACCTACTGTCCAGTTCCCGACCAGAATGGGTTGAAACACATCGAATTGGATTCGAAACGAGTCAAGTATTGGTTGGCATGTGGTGGGCAACCGACTGAACGGGTTGCGTGGCTGCTGGCCAAGGTATTATATGCAATTCCTCGATACAGTGTCGGATTTTGCAGTTCAGGCTGCCATTGACTTTTATGGTTGAGCTTAGGACACACCACTCAACAGCCATTCCACTGACAAGGTATCTGTTCTCATATAGGCGGCAATCATACCACATCATCCACACTATCTCCATAATCGAGGCGCTTATGTGCTTTCCGATCGAAAGACGTGGGATGTCGCTGTTCGAGATAAGGGAACAGGTCAAATATTAGGAACATTATCAGCAGATGAAGCCAGAGCGCATTTCGGAACTACGGTTGGATCATTACCTGACTGGTTATCTGGTGATGATGCTGTGAAGATTGTGGACAATTTCAAAATACCGCATGAGCTGATTAAGCTGGATAAGACTTTGAAAGTAAAGGAAGAGTTGAAGGCAGATGAGAAGTTGTTTACGCTGCAGCGGCTTCTAGGAATTATGTAATATATAGAAAGTATGCGCAGCGGCAATTAACAAAATAACCGGCTGCTACCGAAATCCATTACAAAGTGCATAGCTCATGCCCTTTACCGTCCCGCGCCAAATATGCCTGATATATCTCGAGTAATATCATTGCATCAGAAGCTATACATTGAAAGGCGTGGTAATATGTTTTTCCCCCTCTCCCCCTCCCCCAGCAACAATCACACATACCTGCATAACGCAAACTAGCCTCACTCAAAGGTCTACGATCCCAGTTACACAGTCTCCTGCTTTTGTTCAAATACTTGCCAAGATACGTTCTGGCAGCATCCGCTAAACTACCTTTTGTCGCACTTGTACTTTGATGCCAGGATCCGTCTGTTGCTTGTAGTGGTATGCTGTTTAGGTCCAAGACATTCACGCACTTTTTGCCCGATAGCGATGGGAATGCTGAGCGGAGAATGTGTAGGTCGCTTTTCAAGTCAAATCCTATATCAGAAAGGGGTCGGTAGGTATTTTTTTTCATCGGGGCAGAATATCTAGATGCTTACCAAGCTTAACAAATCTGTTCGTTTCCAAGAATTTGTTGAAGAAATCCTCTACCAATTGTGGGTATCTCCTCAACTCATTACAATCAATAATATAACATACCATTTCACCACCATTACTAACCCGGTCGTTACAATCTAAACCACTATCAGTAATCCACCCGCTACTTTCAACAGGTTTTACAAATGCTACTTGGAAAATAGACGGGAATATCGGTCCACAGTTTCCACCATCGATGTCTGGTTTCCATTCACTGTCAATCCCAACGACAAATACATTCTTCTCAAAGAGGAGGTGCATAAGTTCGTCAATTCTCCGGGAATCGATGAATTCAATACTCCCTTGATATTCATACACAGTTAAATTGTTTGGGGGTTTCTCAACAGGTGGCAATTGCCGCTTCCCGTACGAATACGGAGACATCTGACTTGCCTTGTCAAAATGATGTAACATTCTATACTTTTGAGCAATGTACATGGCTGTTGGTAAGGTTTGTTGACGACTGGCGAAACCCCGGATTATCATCATGAGAATAATTGATTGATACACGTCCTTGCATTGGGTGAATATCTCTTCTAGTAGCTCAATGGGACCAGCTGATGCACCTTCAGGGTTGAAATCTCCCGCCTTTGCTTGCATCTCTGTGGTCTCAATTGACAACCACACAGCACGACGCAATGCGTTGCCAAATGCTATAGCTGGGTAATCGAGAATATCAAGTTTCCAGCTCTTGAGCAATCGTCCCGCGTGTTTACTAAATAATGATATTCGTCTATACCTCTGTTGTGACTGAGCTGATTCCAGAGAAAGTTGGAGACGCGCTGCTTCATTTTGTAAGAGGTCCTCCAGTTGAGCAACGAGTAGTTGCTGCTGCAGCGGTTCTTCACCTATGATCTGACGAGCTGATCCCGGATCATCTTGGCCTATTAGATCCAGCGCCAGATTAACGATGTTGATGTGTGATGGTACTGGCCCCCATTTCGTCACCAATGTTACTAACTCGGTATTTGCTGATGATAAAGTGGCTTTTTCGATCATTTTGACAAGTTGATCAGAGGTCGGAGTTACTTTAAATGGTTTTAGCAGTACTATATACATGGACGCATTTCTGGCCGCGGTGGCGAGCTGGAGTAACCGTTCCTGGTGTGTTGTGGTGGGCTTCAGGCCCCTATTTGACCGTCGTGCTGTTAGGTGCAGGACAGAAGGACAAGATGGAGCTTTTGGTGCGCTTCTAGGCGGGCTACTGCTACTGCCGACATTATTTGAGCTACTGACAAGATGCATGCTGGTATTTCTGTCATTTGGCTTTGGTGCAGCAGAGGCCCGATCGTCGACTGCGAGGACATGATCCGAATTGTCACTCACGACACGGGCTCGAATAGCATCTCCATCAACATGTCCAGTAGCATCAGCTTCCGGGAGGCTCGTCCAAAATGGAGTGGCTAGGTTGCGCAAGCAACCGGACACGAGTCTAAATATTCGTCGCTGTACCGGCACACCCTCTTTGTAGATTTGAGCGTCAGCGAGTATATCCAGGGATAACGTATAGGGATCCTTGGATCCCTTCAGAGCAGCGGCGATACCGTCGGAGAGACTACCAGTATCGTGGGCTCGAGCTGGTGTCACTATTTGAGAAATTAACCAAGGAATGTCGTCGTTTCTGCCAGCAAGCATCCAATCCTGGAGGAGAGTTGGTGGTTTGCAGACAGCTTCCTGCGTAGTGGTGGTACGGCCATCATTGTCATCATCGTGCCTGTCCCCCCTGGTCCTCATCGTCGGTGTACACTCGGTCGGCGGCTGACTAGCAACTGCCCCAAAAAACCAGCAAATCCCGATAAGCTCGTCCTATCCAGCGTCAGCCTGAAGCACGCCCACTCTACTCTACTCTGTGCACCTATTACTATGCTATGGCCCAGCCGGATAACGATAGGAAATTGGCCGCCAGCGCAGGGCAGCGGCAGCAGCAGCGCGTGCTCGTGCTCGACAATGAGGAGGCTGCCACCGACCAAGCTTTGCTAAAGCATCTCCGAGCACTGAACATTAATAACGATCATGGCAACCCCATCGAACTTGTATCATCCGAATCAGAATCAGAAGCAGAATCGTCATCATCAAATCATCGCCATCAGCCCACGAGGGTGTCTTGCCCTAGTCCAGTACCTCATCAGGTACCACCCTCCATACTGGAGAACATGTGTCACGAATCCTTAACTGATGCCCAACGGAAGCAGTTCCAATGCTTTCGAGACGAATGTCACGCTGCCGCTGCCAGCCCATCCAACCATGGCCGGAAACCTAACTCACCCACAGTGTATTGTAAGATTGGAAAGATCGAAATCAATACAGACATTGTAGCAAGGCTGTCCGCGTCACATGCTTGGTTGGATGACGAATGTTTGAACTCTTGGTTGTCACTGCTTCAGAGGAAACTCGGGAATACAGTCAAGATATTCAGGTGCGTTCCATACCTTCTGACCCTTTCTTGGTCCATACCTGGTTTTCACGCAGTATGCTCATACAACTCTTGAACACCCAGTACTTTTTTCTACGAGTTCCTATCCGAGAAAGGTTACGAGGGCGTACGGAAGTGGACCCAGCCACCTCTCGGCATCTTTACCTTCAGCCGTGTAGGAATACCAATCAACATGGGGAATGCACATTGGTCATTTGTGGGTATTGACATCCCTGAACGTTGTATATGTTACTTTGATTCAATGCCTGGCAATTCCCAAGTCAGCAAAACCATCATGTCACGAGTCATGGATTACGTCATTGCTGAGGCTGAACACAAAAAGTATGATGTAACTAAATTATTGAAACAAGAATGGTTGCAAATGGCCCAAAAGACTCCCAAACAACTCGATGGGAGCTCGTGCGGAGTCTTTGCCCTCTTGTTTGCAAAGAGGTTCTTGATGGGAGAGGACATGAAGGGGTTTGGACAGGAAAACATCGTGGCCTTGAGAGAGAAAATCGTGTTCGATTTACTGTCGCCTGCCATATTCCAGAGCAGTACCCAATATGGTAGCAACAGAGCGAGTAATCATACCAGCAGTGAGGGAAGCCGCAACGTCCACAGAAATAATCGCAGACCTACTATTGCCCGTAGTAGTACATTAGGGAGGAGTAGCTAGGTTGGGATTACAAGAGGTGATGGTAATAGCAATATTGTGATCGTGGGAACCGGCAACAGTACACCACACTGAATGCGAGTAACCTGATGTAATTTAGTCTGCATGTCGCTTGTAGATTCACATTGATCTAGTAACTGCTCCCAATTCGTACAAACAGTAATGTATATATAGAACCTATTTGACCTACTTGAATAGTCATACTCTCATTTGGGCCCTCTACTCTCGTTTATGCATAACCGGGTAGACCGATTTCGACGCGACCTTTTTGCTTGATTTTCTGCCACCAAGGCATGCACGCATCATGCACCTGCCATGTCCGAGCAATTCCTACTTGCATTGGGTGATTTGTGTGCATCCGTCTGTGTGAAGCACGCAACAAGTCAATAAGCCGCGTTACTTTAACCACAGGGCGTGGAAACGCGGATTTGTCATCTCGGTCTGGCGTTATCCTACAAGATTGCCTCTTGCACTAATCTCTACTACCGTACCGATGCAATTTCACAGAGGGCCAGTCACATCTGCCTGTCAACAAGTACACCCCAACTTGAATACAGAGAAGGGGTTTGAGCAAAGCGGCTCCTCTATAATGTATAGTGAAGCTGAAGCAGAAACTGACTCTCCACCGTCATCCTACATCATAGCTGCATCTAGTTACCATCCTCATACAGATCATGACAAGTGCCATCCCAACGGCACCACCATCCAAGAACATATCATGAGCAAGTACTACAAAAACGTCAATGTCCCGCCCCTGTATTCATCCATACAGAGCAACAGTCACGACCATGAGTTTGATAGCATCGAGGATGCCATCGAAGCAATAAAGACAGGCACCTTCATTATCGCAGTCGACAATGAAGATCGCGAGAATGAAGGAGACTTGATTATCGCTGCTGAGAACATGAACACTCAAAAAATGGCCTTCATGCTTCGTTACACGGGGTACGTCTCTCGCTGTCCCGCTATGCTATCGTGACGCTCGTGCTTCTCGGCCTTTCGTGTCGAGCCACCTACATGGTACGGCCAGGGTAACATCGTTCTACAAATGCATAGCGGCGTCGTATGCGTCCCGGCTCCGGGAGACGTCCTGGACAGACTCAATCTCCCACTCATGGTCAAGTACAACGAAGAGTCCCTCCGAACAGCATACACCATCACCTGCGACGCCGTCGCGGGCACAACAACAGGCATCTCCGCGTCAGATCGTGCTGCAACGTGTGTCACCCTCGCGGACCCGTCTGCCGTGTCGTCTGATCTTCGTCGACCAGGCCATGTTTTTCCACTCCGATACCATCCCGGAGGCGTTCTGAAGCGCGTGGGACATACAGAGGCATCAGTCGATATATGTAAACTGGCTGGTAAATCGCCCGTGTCCGTGATCTCCGAGTTGATGCTTGATGATGGACGCATGATGAGGAGGGATGATATAAAACTCTTTGCGAAAAAGTGGGGGTTGAGAGTCATTACGATTAGTGATTTGGTCAATTATAGGATTAGAAACGGATTAACGGATGAAAATTGGTAACCATGATGGTGCTGGAGGTCACTGTGTCTCTGTCAGTTCCTCGTAACATTCCCAGTGTTCCCATTTAGTGAAATGGTTTGTATTCTTTTTTTTGGTGGGGAAACAAGTATTTGTTCTAGATACGGCATTATAAACGATTTTATCCTCATAGTGCCCTAATCAGATCATTGGACCTGCCAATAGAGATGAGATTAGCGTCCAGCTAATGAATACATACACAAAAGTACGGCACCACTCTGAACAAGAGCGTTTAAGCCCATCTTGCAATAGTACGTGCGATGACGGCCCCAACAGTGAATCGCGCCAACGCAAGGGATATCAATCTAGTCGACCCTGTGAATAAGATACTGGCGAGACCCAGCAGACCTGCTTCAACCACCAATGTTAGGAAAGATACCTCGGACTTCTACGCAGCTCGCAATGGTCGAGGGCAGTCAATAACAGGCGCTATGTCGGTCGTTCTAAACACTGGGTTACTAATTGATGCTCTGGCTAAGCAACCATACCACGAGCACTTCAGCAGATACTCATTCTAACCGAATCAGGTATATTGTAAGTGACTTGTCAATTGAGTAAAATATCTCTATAAAATAGGAATGTCCCAAAGAAATTTGTTTTAAAGGTATATGAAATGGTTTCAATGTATATTTTTTTGTTTGATAGACATTCAAGCCGAAAAAGCTTATTGCTTCGTGATGAATGGCAGGACTACTTCAGTTCCATTGCCTATAGTGCAGCAACATATTAGCACGTTTCGCTTCGGGCCGCAATAACAATCATCATTCAATACGTACTACTCCACATGCGGAACGGAGGTGGTATACATCCTAGAGTAGCCGATATAAGTTCTCTGCAGCGAGGACGACACAAAAGTACGAAACAGAGGATACATACCGGGCGTGACACCCAATGAGATGTTGAGAGCTTTGGAGATACAGATCACCGCATCATAGTATCTAATCGAAATTCGAAGTCAACTTACCTCACCCTCAACATAAATTGACGACTTGCACATTAAACACTTACTGAACAACATCGACAGAATCATGAACGTCGAAGCTAACCTGATCACCATTCGGCCATTGTCGCACTACTGAGTATGTTAATGGAACATTGCGGATTTCAGCTACGTTACATAGACGACAAAAGCGTTAGAAGTTTGAAAAAAGGCAAGGTACAAGATCCATGTATTACCCTTCGTTAACCATAATTGACCAGACATGATGGACACGGGCGGTACAGGAACCATGACCGAGACAGAGAAATGAGTTGATGAGGAGTTTGATTGACCTGATCCCGCCGTTCTTGAAAATTCTGAACTAACTGACATCTAGGACACCCCAGCGTCAATCAGTCAGGAACATGTTCAAGGTTCAAGGCGCAAAATTACAACTATACTTACTTGCATACCAGTTCCCAATCCAGGCAAACCAACCCAAGTTGATCCAGTTGATGAAAACGAGTACCTCCTATCCCTGCTAAACGTCCAAGAGTTTGATTTAGAAGTCGACATGGTAATAACAAGATTTTGTTCTGTCGGTGATGAGTTTACGATAGATGCGTTATTATTGTTAGGCTCCACTTCGTTACTAAGGACTAGACGTTTGAGAGCTTGATCGAGATCGTACTTTACATCGACCACTTTCTCAATGTAGCCGGTGTATGCTGGTGGTGAGAGGGTTTGCTCGATTGTCCAAAGGGAGAGAGCTGGAGTGGGTTATGTCGAGTTAATACTACAAAACTTGTCAAGAGGCCGATTTGACATACTTTCACATCCAGGATAGTTCGATGGTAGTGGACCATCTAGTACAGTTCAACATGTTTTAAGTAAACAGTGTGATATCGACTATGAGCACTGGATTCCAGAACAATATTTTCGTCAAGACGTACTTAGATCAAGGATAAGTTCGTCATTCTCGGAGCCATCCTTAGGTTTGCTCTTCTTCTTGAAAAGTCCAAAGAATCGACGTTGTAATCTACTCTCCTGGCCCTGGTCGTCGTCATCGCCGTAGCTCTCGTCAATTACATCCTCCTCAATATCTTCAACCTCTTCAACCTCCTCAACATTCTCAATAACATCCCTCTTTTTCATTCTATTATAATTGTACCCATTTTTCCAAATCACCACACCGTCCTCGGATCTGAGAATCCATCCGGAGGGGGCATTACCAGAACTAGACGATCGTAGCGTGTAGATGTAGTTTGGAACATAGAAAAGTTCTGCGTGAGAGTTATCGGTGGCAGATTGCATATTGTCGACATAGAGAGAGGCGTATTTTCCATCTTGGACGGTCTAGAGTAGTTCTGAATGTAGTGATATGCTTCGTAAAACAGATATTGAAGTACTTACGACTGGTGGATTCGATTTCAACCAACGACCTTTTGCATCTTTGAGCTTGAATGGATAGATAGGTCCCTTTTCCAATGAATCATGGATATATTTCGGTGTTGCTTAAGAGAGAGTCCGTTAATGATCTCAAGGCAAAGGGTAACCACATCCCCAACATGGCTTACCACTCCATCCAGGAGGTGTACCCTTAGTCCAAGGGGCCATTGGAAAGATTTGGAAAGAAGTCGTGGTGTCATTTAAATCGGTTGTTGTCGCCACTCTTTGATTTTGATAGTCTAGAAGTTTGACAGTTAAAACAAGCAATGGCATGGAAAACTTTGGAATGAGACTAGTGCATATATACCTCGTTCAGGTTGTTGTCGAATACCCCAATATCGAGGAGAGTTATCAATCCATACAGTACCGATTGAGACAAAGTCACCTTCACAGATGAGTGAAGAGTTCTTGGATTGGGCATCATATGGGAAGCAGTTTCCATGTTTCACGGCCTCAGAGGGCCGCAGGAGGCATGAGGAGACAACCGCTGAGAGGATGCACTGCAGCAGCATGGTCTGCGATATTAGGAGAAGTGTAGTTAGAAGGTGTCGGCTGCTTTGACAGGTCGTCATAGCAGTCAGAAGTATCAAGAGCAGGCTGAAATGGCCTTTGATAGTGATTCCGAATGACTCTTCCTATGCGAAAGTCTACTTATAATCATACCTTGACTCGTTTCATATGAGGTTATGTTGAAGCCAATGATGGAAGTGTGTGCAGGCACCAATGTGGCTACATATGACACACCAAAGCTGGGATAAGGGCATCACAAGTGTTGCTCATATCCAGTCATGGAAGCGTGTAGTTTCGTGCATTCGCCACGCTCCACTAATCCTGGAATATTGGCTTTCTCAAAGATCAATCCGCTGCTATGCTTGGTTTCATGATGTTTCATAACAGTGGCCAGTAGGCGACATGAACGGTAACCAGATGAGTCTGAATAGAGATCCGTGTCTGCTGCGACTGTACTTCTGGTAGAACCTACGCCCTTGAGCATTTTGTGCCTATGTGAAGCAAGCTTTACGCTGAATTGCTTAGGCCTTAACACAATGATTCCCACGTCACGTCATTCCATCATCAGAAACGCGTCGATCGTCCTACTGTGATCCTCGAGATGATAATCAACCATAAAATTGGCGTACTTTCCCACGCTGGTGGTCATGAGTCACGTCAAGCCTGCACCTCGTTGTATATCATCAGCCTCCACCGCTGGCAGTCCCCCAACACCTCGCAACAAAAGCAACATAAAAGCTGTAGACAACAACAGAACATTCCATTACTCAGCTACCATCTCAACTACCTGCAAACATGAACAAACAAATGGTACAGAAGCCAGTCCATGATACCAAGTCAGCTCTGGAAAGGTTAGTATCTCTTCTGGGACCGCAACAATCGTTCATTTCTTCGCTAGATACGCGACTCCGCATTCGCCTACCATACGTACAATCTAACTTTATCTTGTAAAAGCAGGTACAGAGCACAGGTGGTACCAATAGTCCATGCCCTACGAGACTATGCCAAAGCTGTATTTCACTATGTCGTACGAATGGTAGATGAATACCCCCCTCTAAAGGTGTGTCGAGTACCCAGCAGCAATCTACAGTATTTTGTCTGCGGGATATGGGTCAACTTTGACGGAAGCTGATTGGATGTTGGAGCTGGAAGTGGGGCGTATCAACAGTTTTTGGCCATGGCATAGAAGGCAGCCAGTACAGATGGACTAGCCTACGTATTATCATTGGTAGTCAGTAGTGTTAGCCCGACACTGGAGTGAACTGGACTGAGCGATCACTCTTGCGGCAGCACGTGAAAATGAACACATTGTATAACCATCACACACCAAATTAGGCATTCATGTACTCTCTCGCTGCAAGCTCGGCTATTCCTCTGGCTGTATTTGCAGGATACAGCACCATCACCTTCCTTGGAGCCGGAGCTGTTGCTGGTAAGCATTTGAGCAGCAGTCACCTCTTTTCGCATGTGACTGCAACGTTTCGCATGTTTTCGCAATCGTTGAACAATAGTTACTGGTCTCGCATTGGTTCAAGGTGGATTCGTACTCTTTGGTGCTTTCTGGCTGTTTTGGTTCTTGGTGAGTTACATCCTCGGGTGACAAGACAGTTACCCCAAGGGAACCATGAATTGAGTTAATGCAAACTCCCGATTCCACAGCTTGGATCAGTTGCTGTCGCGCTCATCACTACCTTCTGGTTCACATTGGCCTACACTGGATATAAAGTCGTACAACCGTACCTGCCTGCTCGACTACAATCTCGTATTGAACGTCCCATTGCTGCTGTACAATCTACTGTCGGTGGCGGAGCTTCTTACTAGATAGACCAACGATAAAACGTTAGAACACTGGAGAGTGGGGCTGGCAAGGAGTCAAGAAAATGAAAAATATGCCATCTATAAAGTTGTGCACGGTAACATTGTTCCTGTATGATGTATTATTATTGTAGCTGTATGGGGGTTTTTTGTATTGCCTGGTATGAGCTAAGTAGTACGAGGTAGTTCGTGGTGAGAGAAATTCTTTGCATTATATACACTTTGCTCATTTGAAATACGGCATTATCTTGCGCATTTATAGTAAGGTACATTGAACATATCGACTTGTCAGTACTGAACAAAAACTTCTGACATGGATTCCAAGTACTTGACATTGCTATCTTTCCAAATTCAAATTATGGATCTGCATATCCAGACTCTGAACATCCATCAACAATTTGTCTCTCAAACTCGTTTTACCATGATGGGTATTCTGGGCTGCGGGGTGAATGGAGGGCGCCATGGTGGATATGGGCATCATTGGATGATAGAGATTGAGCATTCCCATTCCGTATTGGGAAGGAGGCATGCCGTATTGGAAGAGTGGATGCGGAGATTGCATAGGTATAGGAGGTATACCTATTGTTGGTTTACGTGATGATGGTTTTGGTGGTGAGGCGATGGCGGTTGCAGGAGGAGGTATAGCAGATTTCAATGGTTGCTTGGCATACGTCTGGAGTGGCTTTGGTCTAGAGTAAAAGGCAGCAAATGAGTTTTTTATTGGTAAACATTGGCAAGAGGTGAAAAGACAGGATTGCGTAATCACTAGAAAGGTTTACACACCTCGACAGGCTCCTCACAGCACTTTGCTGCGTACTCTGATTATTCCGCAGATTCCCAACATATCCATTTCCACTTTCATTACTGGCACTACTACTATTATTACTGTTCTTATCCAGACTACTCAGCCTCATTCCTCTGCTGCTCCAACGGCTCCCACCTTTCTGACTGAGGGATCTGGGACTGCCGCTGTCACTAACTCTGCAGCTGGTGTGGCCCCACCAGTCGGAATCGTCAGAGACCGAGCCCGCGGAGCTCGCGCTCCACGGTGAATGATCAGTGATGATGGATGACGTCGAAGGGGTCGCTGCGCCAGAGGCCAGTCGGGAGGGGCCTGCAGACGGAGACGCGGTCATTTGCCATTTGAGCGCCTCGTGTTCCCGGGCGAGGGCCGCGAATGCGCGTTCCGAGCGTCGTTTGGCGGCAGCCAGTTCCGAAATTTCGGCTTTGAGCCCATCATGTGGCGATTCGGTGATGGAGGAGCGCGACTCTGATGAGACGGGGGGCAGGATGAGGCGGGATGTGGAGGTGAGTCCGTTTGGTGCAGAGTGGATTCGGTCGCGTGGGCTCGTGTCATCTTCGGGATGCTGGAGCAGCAGTTCGCGTAGCCGCGCATTCTCTAGCCTGACGGCCATCAGTTCCCGACGCAGGTTGTTGACGCCTTCGGCTCCCCCGTTGGAATTGCCGAGACGCATGATGGGCCGATTGCGTATGCGCTTTGCGCGGTTGGCGTAGTGGAGTGTTTTGAGAGTCTCGGAGAGACAGATTGTGGTTGGGGATATGCATGCGATCATGAGTGCGAGGCCGGATCCGCCGAGGGAGTCGGCTAGCAGGCGGGTGAGTTTAGAGTCACGGAAGGGGATGTGGGCGTGCTTTCTGTGTGGTGTGGCGAGAGCTGATATGCATATGCCTAGAATGTGGATAATGGGATTAAAAGCAACATACTGTATACATGAGAAGGCAATCTTACCGAGAGTGAGCAACGATTTGTTGATACTCAATGCTTCTCCAAACGTTTCACCTGTGGTTTTTGATTCTTTTACTTTTTCACTGCCAGCCAGATCGACGAAGCTGATTTTTCCATTGCGTCGCGTCACGCTTCCGTCGTCAGGGTTTGTTGTTTCTGCGTCTACGTATATCGTCATGACTGAATGCGATCGTGATGAGTGCTCGTTCATGGCGTGTGCTGCGGTGGTTCTATTCCTTAATCCTACAAATAGCGTGGCCGGTGAGTAGAGCAGACCTCAAAGCGAAACAAGAACGTGGCGGCACGCAAGTACCTTCTTCGAGGACAGCCAGACAGTCATCAAGCACTTCACATTCCACAATAAACAGATTCTCCACAAAGAAACCTCGGTCCTTATCCCATCTGACATTTAATCCTGTCCCCCTCCTATTTAGCAAGTCCTGGACGTGCTCGTTATATATTTCTAAGTATGAGGCTCGCACAGTGTACTTGATTCCACTATCTGGACCTAATCGAGACAGCTGGTCGTACAGGAATCGGAGCGACCGAGGGACAATACCAGCTACTTCTGGTAATGACAGCTGTGGTTCGTAGAGTGGACCGTTTGAACCATGGGACGAAATATCAGGGCCTGTTATAGTGAATGTTTTGCCTGACCCCGTTTGCCCGAATGCGAATACAGTCGCGGCATAGCTATATTTTTGAAACGGCGAATGAATATGCATGAGAGTAGAAAGGATGAAGAAGCTTTTAATACCCGTTCAGAGCCTGTGTGAGAAGATCCTTGACACCACACTGCTCAAACACGTCGGTTTGGTGGGCTAGTGGATTCAGCACTCGGTGGAAGGTGAGCGGACGTGTGCGACCATCTGGAGCAGTTATCTGTATCGTCTGCTGATCTTCTTCCTGCCACTGGACGGCACTGGTTGTGTTTCCGTGCGTCTCCTCCTTCCGCTGCTCAGAGTCTGTCAGCGGACGTATCCTATATGACGACTGGTCAGGATCCAGATGTTCTAGGCTACTAAGAGGGTCCATACCGCACGACAACCCGAATGTTTTCGGCTTTGGAGGCGCCGTCGGAGGTGGAGGCGGAGGCGGATACGCGTCTGTGACCGAGAGAACCGTCATACAAGCTTGCACTCGCGGACGCCGGGCCGACAGAGGTGCTGCCCGAGGCAGGGGCAGACGAATGGCCGCCCCACAAGGACGAGGATGCTGAGCTCGGGGGATGCATTCGGGCAGGGGCAATGCGTGGTGTGTGGTGCCTGGTTGCGATTTGAGATTATGGGGTGGAATATGCAGGCCGTAGAGCCGGTTTGGTTAATCTCCCGAATCTATGATTGATCTACCTCGGTGGATGCTGTCACATGGCCAGTGAGCACCAGAAACGCGACACATGCCGCTGCAGCCATATGACATAGCGAGACCCCGCTCCCGAAACCACTTGGGGTGGAATTCTGACTCGAATTGGCGACACATTCTTCAAATTCTTGCATAGTACTGATAACTGTTGCACAGTAGAACCTGTCTACAATAATAATCCTGGGAGTCCACTAGTCTATTAATTTGCGGAGGTCATTAATCAAGGTTTAACACACACATCCCCCCTCTTGCATCTCGTCGCACTCATTTGCGTTACCCGCAAGTTACTCGCAATCCAGCTACGGCAGTTCGGAACGTCGACAATCTCGCGTTCCTTGAGGATACAATCCCACACACACTGACGCTCCAAAAGGCAAAGGAATAGCAAAAAGAGTCGGAAGGTCAATTGGCGGCTAGGAAAAACAAGGGTCCTCCTCCTGAGGGTGTGAATGGATCGTCGGGCGCGTTACACGGTAAAGCGGAAGAGACTTTAGAAAGGATCGGAGCTGGACAGGAACCACAAGGTGATAATAGGATGGCCTTCCTTTGCTTTTGGGGAAGGCGTCACCACGTGAGGTGGCCAAATGTAAGTTCCTGACGCGGTGGGCCTGTGAGAGACCCCGACCCCGACACACTCACGTGACATGTGTGTGGCGATGTGGCATTTAGTCTTCGATTGTATGATTTTCTACACAACAAGAATACACATCGCATCCATCCATCCATACAGCGTACTCATCCAGCGATACCACTAGTAATACCCAATTCAAACGTCATATCAGGAATTGAAACCAGCAATGAGAGTCATACTCGTGATTCTGGCAATTCTATGGAACTCCTGCTGCACTGCTGCTCCAGTAAAGTCCATGTCTTTTGGTGGAATTCCTGCTGTCGAACTAACCTTGACTGAAATAGCATAATTTTGCTAATTTGCAAACAGTCGAGGCCCTCATGGCCTCTATTAAGAGCTTACCGGCGACAATCAGTAACAAAGACGACTTGGTGGCTTTGGAGAAATTTTTAAAAAACCAAGGAATTCCTTTCTTGACGTGGTATAACCAGAACTTGAAAGACCATCTCGAACTTGCTACTGCATCTGTAGATGCCTTGGTATGCAATCTGTTTTGACTTCAGAGGTTTTCATTAGCCTGTTCGCATAACTGTCATTCATAGACTGCGTTACAAGATTACATGTGGGCGAACACACTTCACATCTTTCGTTTAACTGCTGCTGATCGTATACCTGAATGGCGGGAAACGTATGTCGACTTCCTCGAACTGAACAAACACACGCGTACGCCTGACAATTTGGACGTTATGATGGCTCGACTGGCTGGTGGTTCCGTAAGCACTATTTCAGTGATATGACAATGTTGGTTCCAAGCTGACTGAAGCACTTCGTGATACTAGAGCCGAACCCAACGAATCTCTTCGCCGTAAGGCGCAAGACGTATTCGGTACAATACAAAGGAGGTGTTACTATCAATTCAGGGTGATTTGGCTGTGCAAAATACAAGAAATTAATTCAACAGGATATACAGATGTTCAGCGGTGTTGCGTCTGTCTACTTGTGTGCTGTCGATATGTCTCGATACTGTGAATGTCGATGGTTTAGCTACCCCAGTGCCTCTACCTACAACTACAACTCCAGTTCCATTGCTGCGTGCCCATCTCCGCGCTGCGGTTTCGAGAATAAATGTATATGTTTATTTTTTTACCTGGTGCACATGCCTTGCCGCCTTGGATGGGTGAGAATGCCGTCAAACTCATTGCCAACATCAGTAAGTTTTCACCAATGTCATCGCCGTCAAAATCTCGTTCCAACCCATGCTATTGACAATAACTACGTATAACGCGCAAGGTATAGCAATCGATAGTAAGTTAAAAGATTCCCATTCCGTATTCTATTAAAAGCTTCTCGTCGCATTATGAACGCAGAGCATACAACGACCGTACAAAGTGATAAACCTACTAGACTATCGAATACAACACCATTACCCTGTTGCTATAAGAATACTGCTTTTTATCTCCCAGATTCGAGGTCGAAGTCACCAGTATTGTCGTCGCGGTAGTATTCGATAGCCTCGGCTGGGG
>QEAN01000105.1:38287-49070 GCA_006535955.1 Synchytrium endobioticum | reverse complement strand
GGGGGGGGGGGCGTGCAGAGACGGGGAAGGAGACGTACGACGGGGAGCACCACGTCAAGCACCGGGAGGGCATAGGACGGGAAGACGAGCGTATGGCACCAGAGCCCCACGTATACGATTCCCGCAATGGCAGCCTGCGCGCCAAAGGACGATGCTCCCGTCATTGTCGGTTTGTCAGATTGCAGAAACTGACAAAAACAATGAATATCGTACATACAAGAAACATAAACAGCGACGACGGCCGATACAGTGCTGTATGCTGATGAGAAGGAGGCGCGGAGTGGCCTGTTCCACAAGACCAAGACCAACGCCAACGGCCACCCGCCAGATCTATTGTTCACACCCACTATACATCAAGGTACATACGCCACATGCGGTCTATGATGCGTAGCCGCTGTCCCACGCTCAGCTCCCCGTTCTCAATGTCTCTGACGTCCTCGACAAAGTAGGTGCGCAGATTGCCGCGTCGGGGCAACGCCCTGGCCAGTTTGCGCAGCTGCGTCATGTGCACGAGCAGCAGGCCCTGCTGCGCGGCGTTCAGCTTGTGGGCGGACGAGGACAGCCTTGTGTCTGACGACGAGGACGTGTTCAGGGTGCGTTCAATGTCCCTATGCCCGAGTATGTGAGCGGGGCGGGACGGAGCGGAGCGGATGCGGCAAAATGTCAACAAGTGCGCACCGCAGGTTCTTGATGAGGGACGTGCGGGTATGCGTCCACCCACGCGACCGCTGTCCGCCAATGGCGTGGTACGCGAGCCGCGCAGCACCGTACGTGACCAGCAGTGACGGCACGACAGCGAGGAATGCAAAATTCAGCTCGTTCGATTTCAGCAGTTTGTCGAGCGCGCTCATGGCCAGCTCGAGCTGGACTTTGGCTTGCTGGATCTGGATAAGCAGGGAGCGGATCAAATCGCCTGTGGTCGTGGGTGTGAGTACTGCGACAGGGGAAGGGGCGCTGGAGCAAGAAATGGGTTACCGGCGATAGCACCTCGTAGGGGATGCTTGATGGCGTCTTCGTATCGCTCAAGCACGATGCTGATGTCCCCCATTTTTGCGCGGTCGATCAGGACCTGTGCGCTCTGCTTCGATACGTCGCCGAGCGCCTTTCCGACTACGTGGCCGCCGGGGCTCTCGGTGCCAACGATTTTGTAGTCTTGAGCGAAATCAAGCACCATGCGACCGAGACTCGCCATGTCCGCGTCGAGCGAGAGAGAGCCGAGGGCGACGAGCTGTGGCTCGCGGTGGCGTATGGTCATGTAGATGTCCTGCAGGGGTTTGAGGATCCAGTCTATAGCGAATGAGTGAATTGTGGTAAAAGACTCGGAAACAGAGGTGGCGATGAGGGTGTAGTTGGACACAGTGAGGGTCTTTGACAGCGTGTTGAGCGCGAGCAGGGATGGGAGGGCGCGTGGCCAGTGCCGGAGGACGGGGGAAGGGGGGCCGTGTTTGGCGGTGAGGGTAGGGAGTTTGGGGTTAGCGGTTTTGAGGATTTGGTATGTTTGCCTTAACATGACGCTTGTTGATTGCTTGATACGAGCAATATTAGTACTAGTATTATCGCTATTATTCTGATTATCTGGAGTATGGGTGATGGTGGATGCGCTCGCCTGTCTCATGCACTTGAACAGACCAACACCACCTTCTTCGGCATCGTCCCGCGTATCGACATCCCTGATGGCCTCGGCACCGCGTTTCACCGACTCAACCAGGGCATGGACGTCATGGAGGCTTGTGACTGCCACGGCGGAGCTCATGTTGCTCAATCCGCCAAGCCACGAGGCTAGGACTTGTTGATCGCGCTTCAGGACTTTGAGATGTGAATGTATCTCGCGTGGGAGGAGGATGCTGGATCTGTAGTTGTAGCGGAGTTTGTAGTAGAGCTGCAGACCCACGGTTGGGAGGGATTGGATGAAAGACGTGGATTGTGGGAGGGCGGGACTGGGAGAAGGGGACGGAGAGAGGGGAATGGTGAGTTGGTATTGGGCGACGATCCATTCGTGGATTCGGACGGGCAGGGTTTGGATGATGTAGTGTGTCTGATTCCATTTGGAATGGCGGATGGATTCCCAGTCTAGAAAGTGGCGGTGAGTTTTGTATCAGGCGCGAGCGAGTCCAGGAAGTAATGTCATGTGCGTACATGCGATGCATGCATTCAGACACAGCAGGCTTTCCAGCAAGCGGCTCAGAGTATGGGCGTAAAGTTTGGCGGTGAGCAGGCCGAATGCGTAGACAATGTTGGCGGTGTTTTTCAGGTCTACAGTGTCGTCGGAGCTGTCGATGGCATCCAGGATTTTGATGATATCGTCGAGGGACGGCAGTTTGTCGGTGCTGGAACTAATAGTGGCAGCAGTTCTCAGCTGCTGGATGTCTCTGGCAATGGGCACGGGCACTGCAGCATGGTCTTGCGATATGGCGATGGTAGTGGTTGCTTCGTAGTGGGATTGCTGCAGTCGGGTGGTGAGATGCGCGTATCGCTCGAGAATGAATGCGGTCTCGTTCATGCTCTATGTGAGTGTGCGTGCCGAGTCTGTGCTATCTGGCTGCTCTATGGTATGTGGGCGTTTATGTGAATTTATGGTTTTGTGCGTTTTGGTGCTTTATTCATTATTTATACCAAGGATGCGTGCAGAATGACAAGCAGAAGCACTGAACGTCACGCGCCAGATGCTTACGCGAACATGCTTCTAGGCAGTTCGTGTCCGTATGCATTTGACGGCGGACTATTATTATCATATATATGATAGACTGTCCTCGCAAAGGACGGAAAAGTGAGGAAGCGGTAGAGCGGAGAGTGCCCAGCATATGCATACACAGACCTTGGCAGCGTACTGGACCGTGGCAGCACGAACGTGTTTCGTTGGACTGCGCTGTGGCTACCATGCTCATGCTCAAATGTTGCTGGCGTCTGGCTGTATTTGAATTGATCGAGTGTCCAGGCAAAAGATTGGTCCATAGCCACGTGCCGTCGTCGTCTACTACGCGTCTGTTAGTGCCTGGGAGCCATCCGCCCTCGCACATGCATATATATATACATAAGCCCAACCGGAACATTACGATCCGCTACTAACATCCGACCTTCCAGTGGGGCGCGACGGCCTGGAAATGTACTGTGCGACAGTGAGTATTAGCGCTGCATTCATTCTTCATGCTGTCGACGCCCAGATTGACCCCAATTTAGGCATTTCTGGTCTTCATGTTGATGCCATTCCCCACTGCTCCCTCGCTTTTTGTCATCAGCTCCCTCTTGCTCATGCTTATAGAACATCGGCCCTGCATCTTCTGGTGAGCATTGCCGCATGCCCATGCCCATGCCCATGCCCATGCTCATGCTCACATCCCATGCTAACACCACTCATACTGTCATCCTCACCCAGCTCACTGGTCATCCTCTCCGTGTTTATGAGCAGCTGTCAGATATATACATCCCGCCAGCCCCCCCACCATTGGCAAATCCAGTGGTAGTGGAACTTGTTGCATTGGCACCTTATCAACAACTGACGAGCGATCGGTGCGCAGGATTTGAAGTATTTATATTACCTATGTATAACGCTGTACATTCTCTGTTATTCCTCAACTCTACAAATGCATCCAGCGTCGTATACTAGGGACTAGTACAGGGAGCTTTCGGGCCAATCTTGACGCATAGGTGTCCTAGACATACCAGGTCGGCCCTGCGGATTTCTGCTGATGCACTGCAGGGACACGTACATTTTCTTGCAAAGAGGGCCCATTCTCAAATAAGACCGTCCCCAGAGCCTTTACAACATGCACTTATTCCAGGTCGGTTGTATTTCCACTCTTTTTCAACATATCCATCAGAATAGAATGAAGGAAATAACGACTTGACTTTCAGTGAGAATGGGGGCCTACACGATTCGAAAGGTCAAGCCCCACACACGCACATCATGACATAGTTGGTGGCTCACTTTTTGCCTGGAATACAAGTTGAACAAGACTTGGCAGAACTGCAGCCGTGGGAGACGCAACAGCGCACTCGACGACATCGATGGATTTCGAGAGATCCAGTCACATATTTCTAGACATACAAATAAACCAAACATCATTCACTAATCATTGCAGCTCATCCTAGGTCGCGGGAAAATAAGGTTGGTTCACATTGGAAAAATAATGCCTAGCATCCAAGTAGCATGAATGAAAGTTGGTACGAAGCATGAACCAATCACGCATAGCCCAAGTGTCCTACGCTGCAGTACAGGCTGGGTGTTGCGACGGGGTGATTGTCGCGGCCGTGTATCGTGACGTGTGGCATGCATACGTTCGCTTCTGCCTCTGCTTTTTCTTGTGCTTCCTGCCTGCGTCTGCGGCATCGCGAGGATGTCGCAGGCCGAGCCAACTCCGACGTGGGAAAGTAACCTATTGCTCCTGGCCGAGAGGCAAGATGAAGCGCAAGTCAGGAACATCCTCATAAAAGCTGCACCTCAAAGAGTAAGTTTCTCATGTCCTCACTTTTGCTGCTTGCGCTTGGACCACTGCTGACCCCCCAAGTTCATTGCCCATGAATCAAGGTTGCTCAGCTCATTGCCAAGTTTCTAGATGCCAAATCCACTCAAATAATCCCTCTTTTGAACATCATCAGCGCTATTTCCTGTATGTGATCTGTAATGTGGCATCAGCAGCGACCAACTGACACGTCATCACTCTCGAATAGTTGGCGAAGATGCCCACTCTTTTGACCGGAGAGCTGCTGTACTGAAAGAATGTTTTCGATTCTTGACATTGGCTGATCGCCATGTACCGAGGCTGAATGTTTATGGCGATGTTGCTGCCTTTGTAGATCGTGAAGTCGGTAGCCCTTCTTTTTATAATACTACTACAGGCTTTTTCGCCCAGCCTAACCCACATCAAATCATACAGTTGGAGCAATGTCCCGGCGATTTACTTGCTGGAGTCATTGAACTCATGGACAAACGCCTTCACATGCATCCAAGCACCATCCCACCAAGCCCTCCAACCGCCACCTCCGCTACAACATCATCAAGCAATACAATGTTTGTACATCCATCTGTCATCCAACTCATGCCCAAAATCTTGCATCGTTTATCTCGTTTCGAAAAAGTGATCCACCCTAAAACGAAAGCGGATCTCGTCGGCGTCTTTTACAAGGAACAAATGATCAATAGATTAATCAGTATAAACATCGCCCAATGGATACCGCGGCAGCACCATCAACAAAATGAGAATGACTTGGTGGTCATGGCCACGAACCTGTGTATATCCTTTGTGGATTTGCTGGATCAGAATCTGACCGACGAACAAATTCAGAGAGTTATCATCACTTGTAGCAATACATTGCAATTTGTTGTTGTCGTCCTCGCCCGTGATGCTGCGAATTCGGACCAGGTTGTCTTGGTCGTGAGATTGCTGTTGCAGATTGCTAAAAAAACGGGCAAGAGGGAGAGTGTCGCCAGGGTTATTATGGAGTTTTTCAGCGACATATGTGGCAGCGAGATTACTCAAGAGTACGTTCCAGTGGCCATGTAGTCCAAATCGTCTTTTCGTCACATTTGTGTAGACGCTCTCATCATTGATAGTGAACAAGGATATATACTCCAACCAAATCCAAATTTGCCAGAGAACTCAAAAGTAATAGGGCAAGTGTTGCGTCAATTGAACTTTTCACTTCGTCAGGTATGCAATGCTTCATGGTGGGTGGCGTGTGCAGCTCACGAGACAAGTCCATTAGGATCAAAAAATGGCATCCACTTTTCACAATATGATTTATCGGACCAAAAGCATAAAGTCCTCGCTCACCTACTTCAATGTCGCTCTGTTACTGACGGTATCACCAATATATCGATTCGAAGAAGAAATAGTTGATATGTTGAAAACAAAGGCTATGACGGTGCTCAAGGATGATATGAAAGTAGAGGCTGCTCCGTGGGTTACAGGTATTTGCTCCTGTTTGACTTGTTTCCCGGGAGATTGCTGATACAGGTAGGTAGATTACGTGAATTATGAACCGGTGCCTATACATAAAATCATGCTGGCTCTGTGTCGCGAGTACCAACAAGGATGGCAGACGGTTACCAAGGGCATCACTACCTTGGGATTTGCTTATTTGGACTCTGCCGGGACAAATTTTGGCCGGAGACGTGAGATTTGTGTCACACTGTGTAAAGACGACCTTAGTAATCCTCTCGTCAATACTAGTTGCTGCACCTGAAACCAACGCGTCAAAGTACAAGGGCGAAAATGACAAGACTGCGACTGAACGACTGTCGGAGCAAGGTGTTGAGATATTGTGTGAACTCTACAAGGTTTGAAAGAACACTCTTTTCTTTGCATCACGTTACTGGTTCATAACCATGCATGCGCAACTTAGAACCACAATGATTTTAGACTCACGATTATGGAGAACCTTGAAACACGAATTATCACAAGTGGGCCGACAACGCGTGCTGGATTAGACTTGTTGGAAAAGATTGTCCAGTTTGTGGCGGTCACTCATCCTACTACTGTCGGTCGCATACCTCGGGCGAGTGGTTTTCCAGTAGCTTTCGTTCCGTTCTTTGTTAAAACTTTTGAATTGACATGTTTAAACGGCAGATTCGAGAAATCGCTGACTGTCTGTTATTCATGAATGCGGAATACGCATCACCAGCACTGGGTGCCCTCCAGCCATTGGTCATCCATGATCAACCCTTTCAACAAGCCTTGATGCTCATGTTGAGAAAGGGGATGTTTTCAATGTGAGTTTGTAGCCGCGTTCGGCTCATCATAATGCGCATGATTCTCTCAACGTAGTGATACAAATCAGCGAAAGTTTACTCTTCGTGGATTGCTGTTTTTACTGGAAGTCTGTTTATCTCGAGCCGAGGAAGAGGGCTGGGAGGCTGGTTCTTCGAACGGTAAACCTGGTAGAGCACTCATGTTGGAAATCGCGTGTGAGTGTCGTTGGTTGCATTGTTCATTTCGCAAGAGGTACGCTGAGTTGTAATTCATAGTAATGGTTCGACGGTACTTGACGTACTCGGTGGAACTGAAAAAGGAATTGTACACCACGCTTTCGCGCCTGCTGGTCAAGTACAAGAACAGGGAGTTCGCTGCGGCTGTATACAGTTGCATACACCCTCAGGTTCGCATGAATCGTTCATAGTTGGTTCTCTAGCCGTTTGACGTCTCCATGATAATCTGTAGCTTCGAGGTATGGAACCAGAAAATTTACAACACCGTTTGCCATTCAATCTCCAGAAATGTATGAGTTGCAAAGATGAAAATTGTGTTCTTAAGGAGGCCTTGCCTCAGCTTGCAGCTTGTGTCTGTAATGCTGCGGTGTTTTCTGACAGTATGCAAGGTATAAATTTTCGTCGCTTTCCAGAAAGATCTCGCTGATATATTAGCCTGCAGCGAGTGGAAGACCATGTACACAGAGTGACGGGTCTACTCAAGCGACTCAAAAAGGGTCGTCGACTTCAAAGGCGCACGCCGATATGAAGTTGATCTTAAACAAATTGGGAGATATGGATGCTGGCGATTACGGATTAGATAAGGATTCGTCCTTTGATCTTGACGTGTGAGTTGCCCTTGACTATCGGGTGTGTACATTCTCATGCAGTGGAGTCCCGTAGGCCTGAAGGTCAGAAGAATTTTTTCACTTCAACCTTGTTGATGGGAACTTACGAGGTACGCGCGCCTCACACTTGAGAATTCCAGCTTACTTTCCGGTCTTGTACTGCATAGGCCTTTATCGAGTACGCTTTCCGTGTGGGAAATATTGATAATTCTTGTGCCGATAATGTCAGTAAACTGTATAAACGATACCTGTTTCTATACAATATCGTCAAGGATAAGATTGCCAAGATCAGGGGTAATTTCGGCGGATCGCAAGCGTTGGTTTTTGCTGCAGGGTCGAGTCCAATCGCATTCTTATCCACATACTTAGATCCAAAGATCAAAGTTTCACTCGACCCGACACTTCCATTCAACACCATTGTGCATATAGTCTCTCGAGTTTATGGCACGTACGAACGGACGGGCGGTGGTGTAACGGAAGGTCAACAATTCCTACGAAGGTACAAGGAGTTTGTCAAGTATTTGATCATGTCCGCTTCCCATCATTTGCAAAAGGTAGATGGACAGCATAAAGTGGAATGGCTCGTGGCGTGCTTTTCGCTCACCTTTTCACACATAGTTGGCGGGGCAGGGAATACCACCTCGGCAGCGAAAGGATACTTTGGAGCTGTTGCAGTCTCTTGGTAACACAATGTTTCAGTTATGTAGCAGGAGTGAGTTGAGCAATGTGGAGGATGCTAAGAAGAAGGTGGGATGCGCCAGTTCGATTCACCATTCTGTCAGAGACCTTTACGTTGACTTATCGTATCTAGACTAAGCCATTGTCGGCATTTGGAATGGAGGTACTCAAGCATGTCGTATATTTGGTCCGAGACCAATTCAAGTCCGAATTCTTGCAGTTCATGCAAACTCACATAAAATTACGTCTTCGGGCAAATGATCCCACGCAGATAGCCAATCAAGCGCTTCAGGTATCTGATTCTGTTGACATGTTATTAACGTTGTACTCAAACATCTTTGTCCATAGACTATGATTAATAACTTTATAGACAATGACAACTTCCGTGAAGCTACTTCTGCCCTCGCAATTCTAGAGGAAGTTGACGATATGCAAGTGGATGATGAATGGCTCGACGGGTTGACCAAGATTACAGATAATCAAGACGCAGCTTTTGTCAAGGCTATCCTGACACTTATATTGCGGAAAATTTCAGCAGATGATGATTGTTTGGTGAGTGCGCGGGTTCCCATGGTACTGCGTCGTCCCAGCCTCCTTCACTCATATGCTGTGTATACGTGTAGCTGGCCCAAGTGTTTTCTGATATTGCTCTCGCAGCAAGAGCGATTGGCAATGATGATTTGCAAGGCATTGTGTCTGAGCATCCTGTATTCACTGAGAAAAAGCAAGTGTATAGCAGCATCGTCGGGTGGAACTCAAAATAACTGACGTTTGTCAACGGTAGTGGTCCAAGTTGTGTCACTTTGGTCGTAAACACTATGGCGACTTGGTTAGATACCGTTTTATGGTGTATTCATCAACTGCGACCCCTGTCGGCTTTACCCGATACTGCGGAACCTGTGACTACACAAGTTGCCAATCAAGAACAGGATCCGTTGTGTCGGTTGATGAATTTATGGGCTAGGGTAATCAAGACGTTCAACAATCGCACTTGTAGGTACCACGATGGCAGAATGTGTGTTTGTTTTTTGGTCATTTGGAGTCCAGTAGACCTGTCGTCGTGTACTAGGGCCTACGATCGTGGTCGATTCCATTTATCGATGCGCTACAAAGTATCTGAAAGCGATGTCTTACTTGACTGCTTGGGTATGTTTGTCGATGATTCGATCAAAGCTAGGCTAACCGAAACCTTGACGTTATAGAAATTGAAGCATCATACAGCTGTCAACGCCACATTCCTAGATCTGGTCAGGGTCGTTCACGAGATGAACAAATTGTTATCGGACAAGTACGAATTGACAGAGCTCCTAAATAAAATTGGGTGATTGTTTCTGACGAGCGTCGCCGCCATATTAGCATTACGCTTCGTGATATAGCAGAACGAGATGAAGCCATGGATGCGGATCATCAGCCCAAGAAAAAAAAGGCGTCTAAGCGAGCTAGCATGAATCGTGCACCCAAAGTATGTTCCCGGCAGCGACCCTTCTGCACATTCGCTGACGTTAATGAAAAACACAGACGGTCGTCCCAGCCCTCGTTGAAGCACAGGAAAAGTACGAAATTACGCTTCTCTATCTTGGTAAAAAGGATGGCAAAGTACTGCAATATGTCAAGGTGTGTAGCACAAGTGCATAATTCTGGCGCAGTCTGACTCCTTGCGTTTCGCAGCGATCTACGGCACGAGATTTCAGGATTGATCAAAACAACATCGTTCTCGAGTCGGATGAAGAGGAAGAAGAGGATGACTCACCACAATCGAAAGTAAGCGGGTGAAATGCAACATGTTCTGCGCAGCGGGCGCTCGCTAACCTGGCATCGTTAGCGTCGTCGTGTAGAGAGAGAGGAAGAGGAGGGAGAGGACTAGGTAATTGTCTCCACTTGTCTTAAATGTTGAAGTAACAATGCACAATATTTTGTATCGTAACGTGTAGGGCGGCGAATAGACTATGGCCTATTCGCCGCCCTAATGTTTGGATCCAGCGAAAACTGAATCGGATAAAATAAACAAACTATGATGTAACTAGTGGTTACTTATCTATTAGCCTTAACTCTGTTACAATACCAAAGATTTATTATATCCGTGACATCCTCCCAAATACTGCCTCTCTACAAGAGGAATGTTTCAAAATACACAGTGTCTACGGACCAAGTCATACCAATGGCTATTCGTGTTTTGAGCCTTCACCAAAGGTTGATGAAAATGCATGCCCACCGCTAGAGGAAATGCCGAATGCGAAAGCATTGCCAAGAGATTCTGTACGTCTGACAGGAGGATCCGCAATGGAGGGGCGCCTCGTTCCGACCGATGCTGTATGATTCCGTGGAACGAGTTAGTAATGTGGGCTGTCGGCATCACAAATACGAGGATGGGCCATACCAGAATCGGTCATAGAGGTAGCAACATGCCATTCGGTGTGTTCTCGCTGAGCCAAAGGATCGACACGAGTATCAGTGTCTTGGACAGGCTGGTAGGGCATGACAGTCAGTCCTAAATGACATCACGTTGAAGGCAACAATAATATAAACACTCAATGACAGGCTTACCTGCAAAGTACCATCCACTGCTTCAATA